>JAOBAT010086661.1:0-18357 GCA_026413305.1 Hydrozoanthus tunicans
GCGTCGCGTCCTTTTTCAACAATGAAGTCCACGCCCCTTATCCCCTTGTGTATCCCTTAGACAATAGGGAAATCCCCAAAAGTAACATTCCAAGAGGTAATTATGACAGCTTGGGGGGTAATTATATCTTCATTAACACATTCCTAACATTCCTCGTTTTCTAATGGGGGGTATCACTACTCTCATCCCCTTCCCACTTAGCTATTGCCGATCCCTTTAAGGTGTGAAAATGATTCGAATTAAGTGTTAGAAAACTTGGTTTTGATCACAACAAAATGCTGTCAAACAAAAATAAAATGGCAGGCCGATCAACTTACCTTATATAAGGTGGTACACTACCTTCAAAAATAGAGGAAAAAGGCCTTTGTTTGGCGGGAAAGGGGGGAGGGGGAGGCATCTTAAAATTGCTATTTCATCAAAATCTTAATTTAAAAATATTTGGTTTAAACACACTGAAAGACTGAGCTTAGCATACAGGTATGATGTCACATAAAATGTGCTTACGTGACCATGCTTGCCATATTCAATTAATTTTCAAAAGGGTGGTTTCAAATGTCATAACGCGCGTAATATTTTTTCTGTACTACTGGCCATTTGCTGGTGCCTGAGCTCATCGTGAAGGGCTAAGAAGGTTTGATCCTTGCAAGAAACAAAGAACTGTTCATTGATTGGCAATGTGAAAATAACAAAAAAGTCGGAACGATCAAGTTGATCGGCTGACACTTATTGTTCATGGAAAAAGGCGCTAAATGAGCAAATGTGCTAGGTCTCGTCAGCTACATTCTGTATTTCTGTCAGTTTGATCAATGGATAGACAAAAATTTTTGTTGAATGTAAGCCTGGTAAGAGACTTTTAAAAATGAAAGTATAAAGTTTTTGGGGGACAAATTGTCCCGCACAAATTTTTGGCAGTTTTCCTACTAATGCAATGCGGCAGAATCGTGTTGCACGAAGGGTTAAGCAAAATGTCCTTAAAAAAATTGGTAGAATCAGGCTAAATTTTCAAGGTATTGAACAAAAAAGGACCCATCTAAAGTAGGAGAGTTGTTTGTAATCCACTTTTAGTTGAAGGAAGATTAAAGTGAAAGGAGACAACTTTAGAGACCTGTGTTTACAGGTGACTTTTGTGATTTGCAGTTTTGTGCATATTTGTGTGTTAAGTCAAACTTTTTTGAAACTCTGGTACATTTTGGGCAAAGAATGTTCATAAATTGGCTTGCTTCCTTTTTTTTTCTTGGTTCGAAATCTCTTAAACCTACTTCCAGCACTATTATGTAAAAAAATGGCAAAACCTGACTTCAGCATTTTTTAGCGCTCTAATCTGTGCTAGCTTATTTCTGCAAAATTATTAATTTGTAAAGATTGCTCCTCTAGTTTTTATGTAACAACTTATTTTAGACATGATACATGAGATAAAAAATCCTCTTGGGGACAAACCTACAAAACTGTATATATCTTACTTTGTTTGACTGGAAAAAAACCTTGAGTTCGCAATGCAGAACATTCCTTTTTTTTTACATTTTAATTTTTCCTTCCAAATAATTAGAAAATAATGAACGTGCGGGAGGTTTGCCACTCACCTAGTTAATTATATGTACACCCATTAAAAAAAGTTTTTGCTTATCACAACTATACTCATTCTCACTCAATTAGGTTTGTATTCGGGGCACCTTTTGTCACCCTCAAAAGAGTTTGTTTTGTTGCCAAAGCAACAAGAGACTCAAATGTCTGTTGTGTTGGTCTCATTTCAGGTCAGGTAGTTGCAAAGTGATAAAAACTTCTTGAAAATTTTGATTTGGAGTTTTTTTAATTGAAGGTAGTTGACCACCTTAGCACGAGAAAGGTCTTCTATCGTTTCGCAAAAACTAGCCGATTGAATTTTGTTGCGCGTGCTATATTTTAAATCCCCCAAGACTCGACGCTGGAAATTCTAAAATTGGATTACATAGATTAATCCGCAAAAGTCTGGCAACTCAAATTTGCTAATTAAGAAATAAGACTTTCACGGCTTGACTGTAACTTAATGAATGAAAAAGCTGACTGACAGGCTGTTTGTGACTTTAGTTTAGCTCTAATTTCACGCTTTGCTTCTATTCTGGTTTGATTTTTTACACTGACCTCACACATAATAGGATAGCATGCGCACTTCAAATTAAGTTGAAAAGGGAATCGAGCGAAAATGGTGCCCACGCGAAATGCATGCCGTAAGTTCAGTTTTCCCACTGAATCTCTCGAATTTTTTGCTTTTCAAATTAGTTTAGTTTCTTCCCAATTACTGCTTTATTCCTAATTCACCCTTTAATCGACTTAATCGGTTGACAGAAGCGCTTAGGGCGTGCTTGAAATAATCGGATTCAATTTTTCGGCAACATTCGGCTCCAGTTGGCAACACTAGACCCTTTTCCTGTTAACTTGCTACACATACATTTAGCCGGATCCACAGATGTTATATTCAAATTTATTTGCCTTTAGAAATTAAAAACTATTTTCTGATCTCGTCCCCAGATCTCGTTTCGGACCGCCAAAACGAGATCTGGGGACGAGATCAACTATTTTCAACGAAATAACAGGCGTAGTGAAACAAAATAGTCTCATAGATATTGTGCTCGTGACTATGAGTCTCGTGTACCAAGTCAAAAACATCTTTTAGTTTAAGACTTAACTTGTTTGCGCCGAGTTAGTTCGCCTAAAACACCCTCTTTTGTATTTTCTTGTGACTTGAAATCGTATCGCGATTACACTAGATCTAATAAAAAGCCAAAACAGCTAAATATTGTATGTACCCCCATACATACTGATCAAGTTAAAGTCGAACCGTAATGGACTTACAATAGTGCCATTCTGCATTTTTAAATCTCGAAGTCGTTAAGTATGTATCAATGAGAAGAGACACAAGGTTTAAAACTTATAAAGTTGCCTGTGAGCCTCGCTGGGAGGTGACCCCTTCTTACTAAATTACTAAATCTCGTCTGTGTGTTGCAGCCACTTCCAAAGAGTTGATAATCGTTTTACTGTGGCGTTACTCCCTGGCCTCGGGGTAAAATCTGTCATTGAAGCATGGCTCACAACATTTTATGGAATTACTAACATAAGCGCAAAGCTTACTGGTTCGTACTGTTGTCGGAATTAAGACCTCTGCTATAATTGAAAACCCTTTCTCTATGAAATTTCACTTTTGCTGCGTATTTGCAAAGTAGCCTAAAAACGTCACATTCGGAGTGGTCTTTGATGTGTTAATTTTAGACGGGCAAATTATTATTGCTTATATTTTTATTCTTTTCTTTTGTTTTGCAAACGAGATCGGATTGGATTTGCAGTGAGCATGTTTACTAATCGTGCAGTTTTAAACGATTTGTCCTTGGGCAAACAGAGACTCCTTTGAAACTTTATTGAAGGTGTGATTCTAAAAGCTTTTGTTTTCTTAATTACTTAAGTGTCTCATAAGCCATTTTTGCCAGTGGCAACAATATTCATCGAGGGAGAGCCTGCAAATTTAAGCTTCGAAAAGCTCTTGTCGGTTTCTAATATTCTCTTCTAAGTAAGCGAGCAACCAAAGCCGGAAAAGTAAAAACATAAATCCGTTGAAATGTAAATCTTACCTCAACGAGGGAGCATATAAAAAGCTGCATGAATGAAAAATGGTTAGCATCAGAAATCATGACACAACTTCCTGGCGCTAAAAATAACTGTTTAATAAAAAGAAATGATAATATAAGGCGAATGCAAATTTGCAAAAATGAATGTTCAAGTAAAAGTAATGTATGTTGATTTTAACTTGCTCATAGTAAGATAAATTTGTTTTCATTGCAACTAAGAGTGATTACTTATCTGTAACAAAACCACTAAGACAAGAGTTGAAAATACGAAACTTCGCAAGACGATTTCTTTACGTAGTTGACGGACTTTTAGAAATCAGTTATTGCCTCGACCCAAGTTGCTTAACTAATTCTACTAATATGTAGTGATAATATAAGTTTCGATTAAGTTCTTCCAAACTGGCAACTGTTGAGAGGTCATTTTATGTACAGGAACAGGCTTATCATTTAAATTCAACCAAACCATGCTCAAATATTTTGCCCTTCCGGTCGACTGCGCTCTTTATTCCCCTTTCTGGCAAAGAACCTCGCTTAACTCGGCTTTTTATCTGCTGTGAATCAAAGTCCAAAGACTACTTCTTACTATCAGTCTTTCAGCCTCAAAAATTGATCCAAGAACTATACATTTTAACCAAAGCCCCACTTATCGATTACGCCATTAATTGAAGCTTGATATGTTGAAATTTAAGCCCTTTGAATTAAGTGCGAATTTTGTTTATTTTGACCTCAACGTGTGCGGGAGGTACAAAGTTTGAAGGTGGGGGGTTGTACATTGCTAAGAAGTACAATATCATCGCCTCTACCTTCCCACGTTTTTTTCAATAACTGCCACTTCTGCAGATGTAGAGTCAATTCAAACTTGTTTCGTTTGCGGGCAAATGATTCTCAATAAACGGCAAAGTTCACGCGGCTAAATGTTGTTTAGACTAAGATGCTGAAAGTATCTTCTCGAGATTACAGTGCTGAGTTCGTAAAAATTGTCTCATTCTGATATCTATTATACTCTTTTCGCGGATTACATGTACGTGAGTTGCTTCTAAAGTTTGCATACTTTTTTACGCGTACGCATCGGGTTCTGATTAAGACAGTGCTGCACAAAAATCATTTACTACTACAACTACATCTGCATTTTGAAACAACAGGAAAAGAGACTTTCAACCAGACACAGCTTGTGTTTAAACGTTTTTTGGACTTATCGAGACAATGCCATCGGAGGATCCCAATGTGCTCATTTTCGGACACTTCACACCGCATACCTTTTGGGAAGGAACATGTCGACTTTTTTGAACACCGTCCAATATTCAGGTATCGAGGCCAAAACCGTACGCCAAGGTCTGTCCATTTCTGAAGCATGGGACAGTTAGAAATCTTCCATAGCCACAACTGAAGCTTTCTACTTGCTTTTGGTCCAAGGTATCTCCCCATGCCTGGCATCTTGAAATCTAGGTTTCTGATTTCTGCTGGCATTGAGTGTGTCAACAATCTCCGCACATCTGTGTTGTCACGGCTTCCATTTAGCTTGCGCCATAGAAACTCGGTTCTCGTTATTGCAGAACGTTTCGGATTGTAGTCTCTGCCGAGCTTCTTTCGCAATAATCGAGGATTTAGATCTCGAGCTAAAGGATCGCTTGGGTAGAACTTGCTTTTATCGATAAAAAGTTCTTCGTCCACAACAGATGCAGCCGGTTTAGGAGTCAACAGAACTTCCCATGGTCGAGGGACTTTGTGAAGTCGTGCTGCATTCGAAAGTGCTGGGCCCCTACGCGATATCGACAAAGCAAGGAAAAAAGCCGTAAAGAGGCTTAACGCAAGGCTATTGTAAGGGAAGTACATCGCACTCGCTTTTGTTGCTTTCTTCTGTATTCTTTTTTCTCTTACAAAAACCACCGCAGATAGTTTGGCGTTGTGAGGTGCTTGTGGCTTGATCACACTGCTGTGTACTCTTGCGGAACAAGATAATATGACAAAGTTTCCACGTTTTAGGACCTGATCAGCATCATCTTGTATATGTCATTCGGAAATCTAGAAAAATAAAACAATCAAGCAAAATGTAAACACGTTTCGTTTTATTTACGTCTACAATTTACACACTTTGATCATCAGCGACTTGAGACAATTAGATTTGGTGGTTAAAGCACCCACATCGCTTACGCTTATTCCTTCCAACCAAATTAAGTTGTTTAGAATATTGTACTAAAAGACTCTTAGAACTTATATGATAGGTTAACAGACCTTTTGATATTAAAATTTCGTCTAAATGGCTGATCTCTTTCTTCTTACCACCATATGATCAGTAGCTTTTTACGAGGTTCTACTTGGGTTTTCTCGACGGGGAGGCAGAACGTTTTACTTCTATTGCGGCCTCATCAAAATTTCTGTTCATTTAAACGTGCTCACCAAAGTTTGTTTTTTCATCTGGTCGGAGACCATCAGAAAAATACTACGCGGAAACACAAACCACTCAAGCAATAGGAACTTTCAAGTAGGCGGGACTATTGAGTCGGGGCCCGATTGGCGCCAGTCAAGATCGTGTGTCGAGATTTATGTGGGATTTGTAATCGAAGTTTGGAGGAAACGAAAAAAGTTAGTGGTCTCTATACTAACGTGCCCACGATTTCCTCTAGTTAGATAGTAGGTTGTACCTTTCTGACGTTAGTTGTGTCTGATAACTTAAGGTTTTGAAGAAATAAAGTTAAATCAAAAGTTGTACCCGTCTTATCACACTTCCTAACACTATATTTGATAACTATCAAGACTTATACCTTGACTTTCGTATAAAGAGATGTTACTTAAAATAAATAAAAGTTCGACCAACAAAAAATTCCAGTACTTATTTGGTCTTAAATAAGTTAGTTTATTATATATAACTTCTCTCGACATTCATAAGATTGAAAGGAAACCTTAAGTAAAACTCATACCAGCTGAATGCCAGCACTTAGACACTGCCTCATGTCAACAAGATCTTTACCGGCTGATCCGCACGGTCGATATAACATAGTAATCATGATTTAATTGACTCAAAACATAAAGATATCATTAAACGAATTCCAGCGGTCATTTTGCAATCAGGCTGTAGACAAACTGACAACGTTTTTTTAACTACCAGCACGTGCACAATGGTGTAGGTTTAACTAATCAATGCTAAGGTTCCAAAATTACCAGGTACAAGTATTATTTTTAATTCTTTCGTTGTCCATTTAAAATTCGAAGTCTTTGAGATCTCTGTTTTTGCCTCTATGTTTATTGCAACTGCATCCAGAATGGCTTTTGTAGAACAGCTGCTCGTTTCAGTGAAGAGCTTTTAAAATAACAAGTTTTGATTTCTTTATCCTCCTTAAACACATTCATTATTGAGGTAATACTTTCCAACCGGCAGCCAAAGGGCAATAATATGCTTGCTATTGAATAATTGCTTGTATAATCAAAATATTTCCTATCTGTTTGAGTTAATTAGAAATGAGTGGTTTCGTCACATTTTTATTCTCTTAAACAAAAAAGTAAATAGGGTTTTTATTTGTTAAAAGACGCTCAACACAGATGTTCAAAGGGCGACACTTTTGACGTTTCTTACATATTGACTATAAAAGTTTTCAGATTTGCATCTTTACGGGTCAAAAGTCTGTCTTTGTTAACGGATTATTCAAAAAAGCCATGCCCACTCGCCAGATGGTGTCATCATGGGCCTTCAAACTTGAGTATCCAAAATTATGAGTTCTCAAGGACTTAGATAGTTCGGTTAGCGTTAGAAGTCGGATCTATGACTAATACTATTGCTGAAATAGCCTTTTTCATTTAACTGTTTTAATCATTTCGTCTCTGCGTGGGTGGCGCGAATCAGGCCAAACGTTTGTTATAATGTTACTTGTTTGTTTATCATGCATACTTTATGACGGAGTTCAATATTAAGTGTTTCGCATACTTTTTTCTTCTCTTGCCTCAGCATTCTCCAAATTAAGATAAACAAAATTTAGAATTTCTTCATTTGTGGCCGTAGACTAGTTACAACCAGTCCAAAACAGAAAAACTGTGCCTTTTTAAAAACCACGATCAGGCAAACCACAAATGTATTGATAAAATCAAGCCATACAACTTTTTTTGTCAAACAGAATTGTTGCGCAAAGAATCGATTTTGTTCTAGATTAAGATTTGTTTATAACCAAACTAAAGCATAATCTAATAATAAACTAAAAATAAAGTGCCTTGAAGAGTTCGTTTCATGGCTTTTGCCATCCTTGCTTCTTTCTCATTTTAATGAGAAGTTTAGCGATCTACTCGTTCAGTGCTTTCGCTTCGATAAGTTTCAAACTCCATTTGTTTGTCATTCCCCTCAAGAAATGTTTCAGCAATACAACATCCTTTGGTTCTTGCCAATATAGTGTTCTTACTTTCATATAGTTGTCTGTGTATTTATCTAAAGAACTCTTTACAGCGGCGAATTCTTGATTTAGTTATTGTTCAATTTAAATAGCGTCAGCCGTATACATTCTTTAAATCTGAGTGAAAACCGGAGGTTGCGCCATTTCTTGAACGTTGCTGATTGGTTACATTTTTACATGTGAAATTAGCTAAGCGCCATTCATATTGGTTATACAGCTATCTGTCACATGTGAAAATATAGAGTACTGATTTCTACAAACAAGTTTTACGCAATGAAAAATTCTTGTGATACGTGTAACAAACCTAGCTTCAAGCCGTCTATTTACACACGAATTTCAAAAAGCATCACGTCTAAGCGGACGAGTAATTACAGCAAGTTTTCGAAAAAAGAAACTTGTCAAGCAAAAACATTGGGTGAACATGTTTGTCTGCAGCTGCCTTGCCCCTACAATCAAACGTTGTTTAACTCCATTAATCTTTGGCGTATTCACGAAATTATGCAAAGTTCAGTCGGAGTTGAATGCAAACTGAACGAGACCCTTTTAGCCCGGGGGGAGTACACAGGGGTTAAAAGGGTAGAGATGACTGTCAGAAAAGTCCCCAAAATACCCTTAGAATACCAAGGCATAAAAATTTTCATCCCTAAAAAAATGCCTCTCGGTTTAGAAATTACCTTGAAAAATAACAATTGAGAATTGAGGTTTTCCCTGAATAGTTAATTGGGATGCGCTAAGTTCCCCGTGTTGCGCTGAACGTAATATGCAGTAAATAATGAGCGCGCGTAATAGGACGTTCGCCAAAGGAAACCAGTTGTGGAATTGCACACAATTTGAGAATCCTGCTGATGAACAGCTACTTTTTTGTTTTTTTCGATTTTAGTAATATATTATAAATATTCTATAGCTCAGTACGTACAGATTAAACTGATTTGAAGTTTTTTAAGATTTCATTTTCTTACAAAATAAACCTGGGCTCGCCATTGGACTACAGTTCATGGAAACTATTGAGTAGAAGTATAATTGACAATTAATTGGGTCAAATACAAATCCAATTGTCTGCTTTAATTTCTCGATCTCAAAGTAGTTTTTCTCATGGCCTGTAACAAAGAAAAGAGTGAGTTCCTAATCTTTTTCTTTAATATGGGTTTGGAAGGTGGGATCAGTGAACGACTTTATAGCCCTACACCATTCCAGCTGAAGGTAAGCCGATTGTCTGCACTTAGACTTCCAAAGCTACTTATAACGCTGTAACGCTCTATTTAAACTTGCATGAACCGCTATTGCATCGGTTTAACGCGCAAATTAATGTATTTTAAATTCCCATGCGTTTCAGTAGCGGGCAATGCTATTTACTCGGCACAGTGAGTCTAGTATTTTCTTCCCGGGACGAACTCCCACTTATTTGTGTACATTCCAGCCTCGCTTATGGTTTTGGTTTAAGGAAATCTGCAAATTTCATTTTGTTCTCATGTCGGTTACACGGATTTGTGACTGAGTTTTGATCGGCCCTAAATTTTAGATTTTTCTTTATCTTTCGTTTGAGTATCGGTTCGGTGATTCTGTTCCAGTCATGTCAGACAACAATAAAGCAGTCTACCACCTTCCCAATCATATTTAGACGTTTAAGTTTGTGATACACTGAGTTATAATTCTTTTGTAATAAAGCTTAAACTTTTGACTCTAAATAAAATCTTGAACACAATGATATTTCCTTTATGTACTCTCTCACAAACATAGTTTTAACCTGAGTACATGAATCGGCATCAGCAATCCTGATCATCTTCTGCTTTTCTCTTGTAATTTAGTTTAAAAATTGAAAACCAGTGTCAAGGGTCCTTTCCGGTTTTTGTTTTTGTAGATTTTTTTTTGTCTTTGTTTTTAGTTTCTCAAATTGAATATCCTCCCTTTCCAGATTACCAGTTCAATCGTACGCAAAAAAGCAAGCTACAACCAAATCTAAACATCTTTGCATTTTTTTTCATCGGTAATTTGGTTTCCAGGTGAACACCAAAGAGAAATGTTTTTCAAAAAGCTTCCCTACCTTTCACGTCTGTCCAAATTTATGTTGCCCATTCATTGATATAGAATATATAATTGTATACATATCTACCTCGTCTTTATACCATATTGCACTGAAGGATCAAATGTATAGAATCTATACATCGTACTATTCCTGGAGAGAGTATCCGATGAGGAATTTTGATTTCGGTAACTTCCTTTGAGGAATCGTTAGTCCTGCAGAGTTATAAACTATTTAACGTAAATTAAACCACGACATCTGACTCTTTGTCGCTTTTGCCTGCAGAGACGCAATACAAGACTCCGCGGTGATTTGGGATCGGTTTCAAAGACGATTATGGAGTAATTCCTTTTAGAGTTTTGCATCAGCGTGAGTTAAGTATCACTTTATCTTTTGTGACACCATCTTACTACTGAGTAAAGATCTAAGATAAACTAAAGAATATTAATGTTTGTATACTATACAGTTATTTTGTAAGATTACCTAGGTTTGGGGTCGGGCTGAACTTTCTTAATCTGTTTTTAAGGATTTCAGTCTCAAGTGTTCTTTAAATAGTAATGTTTTGAGGAATGAGAACGTTTTCTATTTAAGAAGGCTGTGGAACAGAGAAGTGGCTCTTTGTCTGTAACTGGCTGTCGTAATTCTCTTGTTCACACCATGGACAAGTGTTGTTTGAGGGGAACATAATGCTAAGAACATTCAGAAGTTGCAGAGTACAAGTTAGGGACATGGTTCCCCTCAAACAACAATTATCCCGAACGCGATCAAAACTTGTACTCTGCAACTTCTGAATATACTTAGCATGCATATAAATGATTATGTTTATAAATTTTGAACCATTTCAACCTTGATAGTCTTAAAAAATTTTCCTAATACAAAGAGAGCGATTTAAACCTGAGAGAAAAAAGACATTGAAAGGAACTTTTCAAAAGCCTCCCCGAGGCCTGCTACAACAATAAAAGCTAAAAATTGAACCTTTGTTACTCCAATAGGTATTCTTTGTATTTTGTGAACTTTTGGTGAAACTTAAAAGAAAGGGGGGAGAAAATCATATAGGAACTAAAACAAAGGAACAACAAAATTAATTACCTTGCTAACAAGTCGGAATTTTTAAAACTTAAGAAACCTTTGAGAATTCAACTAGATTGCAAGGATTCTATTTATGTTACAGTTAGAAGGTTTGAAAAGCACTTGCAGAGTGCGCTTCAATCGACAAAAAGTATACAACTTGTCCTTTTTAACAAACATTTTTCCTTTGTGATAACCATTTGACAATAGGCTCAGCTGAAAAAGGCCGGGGCAGAATGTAGGAGACCTTTTCAAGTTGTTTTCGGCATTAATCGGAATCAATTCATCTTAACTCAATATTGAACTGAACAATTGGTTTTCACAAATTGTTAACAGCTATAAACAGCTCACTTGTGTATGCAGATTGCAAGAAACACAGCATGTCTTAGTGTGTTCTGCATGAACTATAATATGGCATTCAATCAAGCAAAGTTGAAGTTACTTTCTTTTTAATTTCAAAATGGCAACTGTCATGAATATGGATGATCAAAAAGGGTTACCGTTTTGTGTTTTGTTCAACTATAAAAAAGGCCGGACAATTTTATTTCTCTGTCATACTTTGCATGGAGAAGGTAGAAATATCACCATTTTAGCAAACAACTTGCTTATTATATGGAAATAGTTCAATGACTGCTTTGTTCAAATTTACGTTGAGCTTAGCTGTATATTTTCCTGTTCTGTTTATTTCCAAAATGAACAACAACTGCAGGTAAAACATAAGTAATGATAATCATGATCCTTTAAATGAAGTTGAAAGCAGTTAGCTTTTATCTATCCCTCATCAGCAAGACTTTTTTGTACCGCTTTTTTTTCTTAATAAAAAAAAACATTAACCTGAAGGAGGCACAGGGTGCGTTCAAACATTGTGAAATACATACAGAAGCAAAAAAAGCAATTTTTTTCATCTTTCCACTATTTCGATCTAGATTCTTCGCAATGTAGATAGCAAGTAGCGATAGTTACGGATACAGCGACAGTGACAACGATGCTGTAAATGACAATTACGACAATGATAAAGATGTTTTTACGCGGTTCGATTGTACTACTGTTAGCTCCATGTCTATCGAAAAAATCCAACAAAATAACCATAGAAAGCAAACGTACAGCTCTTACACTTTTTTTTAATAACAAATAGCCCGAGAAAAGAAAATACCGTTCAATAAATCCAAGTTTTGGACCAAGAAACGAATCTTGAACTTGTACAACAATATTTCGTCTTTATTTCAAGTCATAGTCATGTTGAAAATTACTTACAAGCGCAGTCAGTATTTATATTTGCGTCTCAGAATAGCTCTATAGGTCTCTAGAGTCTTTTATAGGCCTTCGTTTATTGTTGATTTAGAATTCTCTATGTAGTAAGCCTCGAGAATTACAACCTTGACCAGTTGTCACTCGAGTCAATGACTTCAACATTCCAGTGAACGGTATTGAAAATATGTTCTTTCAAGCTGACCTTGACCGAATGCCCAAAGATTTCCGTCAAATCTGTCAGATCAACATGGCTTACATCTTTTCGTTTGCGGAAGAATAACAAAGTAAGAGTAAAGATGAAAGTTGTCAATTACCGTTAATAGAAGTAAATAGACATGGGTATGGGTCGCTACAGTTGGCTATGTTGCACGATCAACGGTAAGTGGCTTTATCTTACTTGAATAAAGCATGGCGACTCATTCCTTCCACTACCTCTGCCAACTCCAAAGCTGTGCTGGCCAATCCGGCTGTTCTGACAGCCAACTCGGCTTCAGATTCCGGCAGCAAGCAACGAGTTGTTCTGCAACCATCTTTGTGAAGCTGTGCCGTCGATTTACATGTTGTGCAGCTGACCAAGGGCCCCTTGCGCCAAACAATGTTGTCACCGTAGGTGCACCCCCAGAATGTTATCTTTTGTTTTTTCACTTTAATGAAGAAAAGTTCCAAAACTCCAAAAAATCTTGACACACGCATGAACGTCAACAAAAAAGGGAAAGGTTTCTCGATGACACCACCTCGTAGTAACACCAAATTGACAAGGTTCAAAATTTGCCCCAGGTCAAAATCCTGCATGGATAGACATCCTTTGAGGAGGCGCATTAGAAAGCTAAAGAATGATTGGTTCTATTAAAGAGTTGTAGAGGCACAGCGTTTTTTCTAAGGAGTATAACCTTGGAGGTTTCTTCTGGTGCGACTCTAAACATGCAGCATCAGTGAACTAACATCCGGCAAAAACTGAAAGAGGAGTGCAACTGACTGCTCCTAACAAGGTCAGAGATGTAAATGTGTTAAACATTTCGAAGCGTTACTTAATCTACCAACTCACAAATCACCAAGGCATCGTCGATGAGATTACCAGTTTCTTGTCGTCGAAGAAATGCACAATTCAGTCAATGGAAAAAGATGAACTCGGTCAAGCTCTCAGTAACACTTGAACTGGAAAGAGCCACTGTCCTTATGGAGTTTACCCATGCACAGGTATTAGTACATGGCAGATGTCGTTTGAGATCGTTGCTATTTGTTCTACTCAACATCCTCTCAGTCTTAGTGGGTTTTGTGAAGGCGTTTGTTACTGTCATACGCGTTCCTGGCAAACTTGGCTGCCCAACACGTTTCCTGAGAGTTATGTTAAGAAGCTGTACTGTATACCAGGTGAACGGCACGCACGAGCTCCATGAATTGTGCAAGGGAAACACACTGGTGCATTTGGTTCGGCTCTAATCTACATCTTTCTTTTTCGTTGGCGTAAGTAATAAGAAATACTTGCTTCAAATTTTAAAATTTGAGAAGCTGTACGGCTTGAAACGACGTATTGATAAACATATATTTTCGACTTTCGAGTGAGTCCTCGACATGCATGGTAAAACTTTTCAAGCCAAAATAATGTATGTAATCGTTCATAACGTAAAATAGAAATAAAGAATGTTAGTAAACATGAAACATTAGTGTAATCCTGTGTTTTACAAAGTTAAATGCTCATTTTGCTGACATCTAAGCAAAAACTGTTATGCATTATCACATTTACCTGTTTTAGCCGGTAAGCACCGAGGGGCGTTCTTTTCCCGCGCTCAAAGGTTTTTGGCGGGAGCTGTGCGTCCGGGGAGATGACGATGTTTCAGTGTTTTTGTTTTAAAACATGTAGCTGTTAAATGGCATGGCTTTGAATTTTTTTTTGTCTTATTTACTCATTTTGATTGGAATTCCTGCTGAAAAATGTTTGTGCTTAGCCGGGGATGTTTAATTGTATACTGGAATCCTTTCCTTACTCAAAGTCCCTTTTTGTTACTAGCTAACCAAAAGAAAATTAACCGTAACCCTTTCCTCTCCAACATATCTAAAATACCTTAAAGATTTTGGAAAATACGTGGAAAATCAAACATGGCCGACGGAAATTTTTGTATTTTTCAACACGCACAAGAAATATGGGCTTTTTTAAAGCAAATTCCTCTTCGCGCGCTGATTGGTCACTTAAGCAAGAGCCGTTCACCTGGTAAATGTTAACATAAGACTTGTCCTTGACAGTGAACTTACCGAGTCAGTTGGATACTAGAGCTAAGTTAACAGGGTGTAAGG
The DNA here is from genome assembly GCA_026413305.1 of Hydrozoanthus tunicans. Lineage (NCBI taxonomy): Eukaryota > Metazoa > Cnidaria > Anthozoa > Zoantharia > Hydrozoanthidae > Hydrozoanthus > Hydrozoanthus tunicans. Next base: position 14,604 of record JAOBAT010086661.1, read on the forward strand.
TAGCACCAACACTCTTTTGAATGTACGCTTCGTTCCTACTCTTGATTGCTTTCAGGAAAATCAATTATACTTACAGTGTCCATATCAGATTAGTCTCGATTGGGTCCTTTTTGATCTACCAAACATTTACCATAGAAGCTCATTACACTTACGTCATTGCATTACAGTCAGCGATTCGCCAGAGGTCTCCAATTACTCTTGACGTCTTACAATGAGACTACAACTAAGAGTATGGGACTATAGCTGAGACCATGTGTATCGCTAGTGCAGCTTGCAGCTCGAGTTCTTCATATACGGTACTAGGTTACCTATTAACACCCAATTCAGTGACTGCTCAATGAAGGCAGAACTCGCCGTCCCATATTCACGAAGCATGTTGTGCGTTTGGCCGCCTAAGGAAGAAAGTGTTTGACTTGCTTGATTTCTTACTGTACTCAAGTTACCATCAACAACCACTGCTTATACACCTCTTTTGATGCGCGGAAACGAAACGTGGATACCACACCAACATGCAGTCAGGCAGCTCCACACAATACAACGGAGCCACTTTACGTCTCAAATGGGAATATTTTGTTAACAGCGAGGAGAAGCTTCAGCCTGCTAAAATCGAGTACATGGAACTCAAGAATGTCGAAAAAACAGCGACAGACCAATAAAAAAGGTCTTGTTCCGTGAGCTGGTGTATGGATCTTGTCAAGCTGGCCGCCCAAAGCTCCACTTCAAGCACACATGTAAAAATGCTCTTAAATGTGGGTGTGTTGTCGGAGATTGGCATTTAACAGTCCATAATAGAACCAAATGGAAAAGATAGATTAGTGACGTTTGCGCAGAACTCGACAGAAAGAGATTGGACAAACATGAAAGAAGAATAGCGAATCGCCGCCGGATAATGTTAAATGACTTGTGATAAACCCTTTCGCTGGTTGCGTGACGTGTATGTACATGTATTAACAAGTTTTATTTTATATTTATTTACCGATACAGTCTATCCTTCTTGAATGAAGATTAGCGGCTGGGACCAACGGTTTAACGTCCGTACCCACGGATGATGTGGCGAAAGCTGAGAACGCCCGTACAAATGTTTAACCCTCGACAAGGCGGGGGATCGAACCTGGGACCTTACGCTTGGCGGTCACAGATCTTATCGACTTGGCCAAAGTCGCACATATTTGTATATTTGTTTTTAGTGTAGAAGTCATTGTAGGATTACTTTGATTCTTCGAATATGAAATCAACCTAAAAAGCATGGTTCGCAACTGAATTTGCGTTTTTAAAATCATATTACAGGCAATCAATTCATATGATCTGCATGTATATGTCTCCAAGTGATTTGAAAATGTCTATACATGGCGGACCTTCAGTTTTCTCATGCTTAAAGTATCAGTAGTAGTCCTCTCTAAAGAGATCTTTGACTGTTTTCTCAAACATGGGTTAACCATAAAAGCAACTATCAAAGAACCGTTGAAGCGTTTATGTATTGCAAGCGGTGCAAGATAAGAGGATTTTTGAATATTATCCTCGACAAATGTATTCATGACAGCGTCCATACTAAAACCAGGTTAGATTTCAATCGATCAGATCGATCTACAAAGAAATCATGAGCTATCCCGCATTACTCCGTTGAAACAAAAGATGCATCGCAAACTATCCTTTTGTCAGGCTCTTAATATAAGCTAGGACCCTCTCAGTTTTGGTACTGTTTAGTAGAAGCAGACAATAAAATATTTTCACTTTCTGTGTCTTTGTTGGACGCAAAAGCATTTCATACTTTAAGTTGGTATATTAAGATATTGTGGATAAAGTATCAGAAACATCTATATGCATGGTGTGAAGGGTTGCCACAGTTGCTCTGGCAACTTGGGTAAGCCTCATTATGAGGCTTTGAATTATCTTTATAACTACAGAGAGCTAATATGCATAATTGTGTTTGTTGGAAAGTTCCGGAGAACTGAATATAGCTAATTTAGCCGCATTAAGTCTCACAACAAACATTAGTTTGTTTATTTATAATCTTGCTATCTTTGAAGCTAAATTAGTCTAAGCAATGGAATATAACTTTACCTATATTTAACACAAACCAATATAAACTTCCCGAGATTACAAGGTAAACGAAATACCGCTGTGTCAAGATATCAGTGAAATATTCATCAGGCTTACTTTGCAGCAATATAAATTTCTAACTCACTTGTTCGATGTATTTTGGCTGTAACTTTTATATTTGAGTAAAAGGGCTGACGAGTTAACTTCCTGTTTGGGCTTTATCGTTTCTAACTAAGTACTACAAATAAAATAAAAACATGAAAAGTAAAAGCAATGTACAACAAGCTTTGTTTATAAGAGGAAACAGGAACAACAAACCCCTGTTTGAAAAACTACGAAGTGTTCATCAATATATAGTGCACTCGGCTCTTAAGTGTGTATACGAAATAAAGGTCTTTGAATCAAGTACGCAAACGAAAGAAACTCTATAGTTAAACAGCATAAACTGGTAAAGCACGTTACTGGTATGTTTCCAAAAATGCTACCACTTCTGATTCCACTTAATTTTGGTTTAAGCTTGGTCTCTTTTTCTCTCAATAGAAACATGCAGGTAACGCTAATCGAAAACTAAGGGTTCCCCTTTCGGTTTCTGACTGATTCAATATTACAAGCATGTGCGGTCACTTCAAATAATATGCGCGATGAACTATAAGTTTGAATTTTAAAGAGCGTAGGTGGGAGTATGTGTTTGTTCGTACGCTCAGTGTCGGCCTGTGATGCAATTGCGCGGAAAGACTAGAGATTTTTTTAACCCAGACGGCCGGAGACTAGCAGAAGCTAGACATGTGTCGCTGGTAGCTAAAACAGTTGAAACTGACAGAAGTGAGGAATGTTTTGCTAAATTTGTTTTTTAACAGCCGGCCAAAGGCTAAAAAAACCCAATCTATTTCCGTTTTGTTACGAATTCATTAGGCCACATTTTTCTCATACGATCACAATATTAGTATTTCCACGAACCATGTTTTATGCCTGAACGAAAAGCAACTTTTAGAAGTCTTGCTAGGTTGGCATACATCCATTAAGCTGAGCAACAGGTTGACCAATTCGACAACCGAGCGACTTGCCGTTTTGGGGTGCACAAGGCCAAGCTAAACGTTTTGGCAATTGATTAACACCAACCATATGATCAACAGCATGATTTTCTATAGGCACGACTTCAGTTCTAGCTAAACCAGGGCTAAACCGAGCATGTTCCGAATGCTTTTCAAACGTACCGCTAAGGTCGAATTCGAACGGGCATGAAAGTAAATTATCTGTACTGCTATAACGTCTTTGCTTTACAATATCATCTAGATGGACAGGCCACTAGCTAGTCAGAAATGCTTGTTTTTTAGGATTTTCAAAATCTTTCTTATGAAGGGCTGTTAAGACAACTCTAGACCGAAAGTACTCGTTTGAGCACTTAACTTTTGCGAAGAAAAGTACAATATATGCGCATTTTTATGAGAACCAATGAATATTGTTCCTAATTTTTGGGCGATTTGAGTGTGAAATTGTTCTTAAAGTGTTCTTATTTATATGTGTCTTCAAATCGAAGAAAAACTAAGTCTAAAACCCAATCAAAATTGCATGCAGCACATCGCACAAGTGTGCGGGGGCCTACGACGCAATTTCTATCGCATGCAATAATGATCGCGTGTATCAAACATGTTTGATTTTCTTAAAAGTGAACGCAGTTTGTCGGAGGTTATTGCATCTTCTCGCAAACGTGTGC
>JAOBAT010086672.1:0-18356 GCA_026413305.1 Hydrozoanthus tunicans
GTATGGAAGAGTTTAGAAAACTAATTAAATTTAATAAAACAATTATTCCATTCGCGCTTGTTGGATATGAGATGATTGACTCTGCCCTACGCGCCTCGTCGGCTATTTACCATCTCATATCCAACGCGCGCTCTTGGAATAATTGTTAAATAGTTCGCAATCGAAGAATCCCAGAAAACCGGTATTGTCAGTATGCTTGGGAAAAGCTTTCCCACTTTGGACTGTTTTTGAGAATAGTGAAGACTTCTGGGGAGGGTGTGTCTTCGTTCTTTTGAATTGAATGCCAAGAAAGTTGAGAAGTGGCGCGCACCGAAATGAGCCAGATTAATTTATTGATTTTTCCGTTCTTTTCGTCAGGAATTGGCCAAGGTCGTGTCACAGCCAACTTGCAAGGAGCTCCCATCGATGATGCTGTGTTTGTTAGCGATACAGAAGCAGTAGACATGGTAATCACCAGCTTATGCACTTTTGAAACCTACAGTCTGTTCTGCAAACAAAGGCGGTTTCGCCAGCTATATGTATCCTCGAATAGACGCCTCCTGGTTAAGTGCCTCTTAGAACACAAAATGAAGCACTTGCCCTCGATTAAGCAGCCTATTCAACATCCATTCCTCCTAAATTCCCTTTCTTTCCATCCTTCCCTTCTACAAGAGTCCGTCTTAGAAAGGCTTGACTGTATCCATGAAGTTGTACTGTACCCATATTCATCTCTATGTATTTTGTGTTCACCTTTGTCAGTCCGTTCAGTCGGCTGCTACAATAAATATCGCTATGATGGCAAAAGTTTGGAAAAGATCTTTGAGGCTCAATACACATTTGACTAAAGATACTCTGTAAAGGGTAATGTCTAATTCTACTTAGTTGTTCAGCTGCTTGCTCGTGGAAAATGTAACCTCGTGACTTTATTTAGCTTTTGACGAAACTGAGAAACACAGCGTAGTACAATACAGTATAATGATGTACCGGGCTTTTCAGTACCTGTTTAGAAAGTAAGCCAAGGGACTTGGGTACAGAAGGTCTTAAACAGTCTGGTGTAAACGGCTCATGTTGGTTTTAGTCAGACGTGCCCAAAGAGTTTGTAGAAGACTAAGACACGATACCTTAAGTGGATTGGAAACGTGTTCGTTTATTTAACTTTGTTTTTCCTGTCACTAGACGTTTCGACTATTACACGAAGAAGGTTTTTTCGTCGGCGCGTCCTCGGGACTCAACGTAGCGGCGGCTGTACAGGTTTGCAAGAATCACGTTTTGTAAATTGTTTATCGCTGGTGTTTTTTCTGTCCGTGCTTCGTCTGACAATGTTTACCACACGTTATTATCATGTACAAACGGTTATCCTCCATCGCAGATGAGTTCTCTAAGATTTCTGGCAACAGTCGCACATGCGCGTAAACGGTCAGGCAATTTCAACTCGTTAAACTAGAATGTGTTGTGTCTTGCGATATGACGATGGTTATGATGATGTTTCATGTTTTCATTTAGTGTTGTTCACCCTAGGTTGCCAAAATGCTCGGCCCAGGCCACGTTATAACCACTTGTCTTTGTGATACCGGACAGGTAAAGCTCAACACTTGATTCTCTTTCCATAAGCTTGGACGAAGTCACAAATATTGTCGACAAGATTTCCTTTTACCTAACGAGATCTGTGCTGCTACCCTCTTTTAAGTATCTTTAAATCCCATTTTACCCGTGCTATAAAGTCTGGATGTGCAAGAAAAAAGAACGCTAAAACTCTTAGTTGTCTTTGGTTATTCGGTAAACTTTTTTGCATTTGCCGCTCAGGTTTGACTGCCAACACATAATGGGGACCTTGGACAACAAGAACAGCAATATCGACAGCGGTCTAAAAAATGCCGTTCTTGCTTGCCCTTTTCGATCATTTTTCTCTCCTTTCTGAGTTACCCATTATGATAGAAAAAGATTAAAGTTTTCATCTTAAAAATAAGTGAAAACTGGCAAAATTTTCTATGGGTCGTTTCTCGTAATCGTAAAACCCTCAAACTCAAAGTTGAACTTGTGACGTTGTAGTTATTGTTTACTTTTTTTTTTTCTGCCGTCATCGTCGGCGTTGCTGTCAAGGTGTGAAAGAAATATGAGCCAGTTTAAAACTGATCACTTACTATCAGTGTAGTTGAAGCATTTCTTTCGTTTCCCAATCTTGGTAAGTTTGTATACAGTGTTCTGATCTCATACTTTCTTCTCTTGCAGCGTTACTTCGCACGTTTGTACAACAGAGAGTGGATGGAAAGTAAAGGTATCCCCGCCTTCTCCTATGTTCCTTGCTTTAGAATTGTTTCTTATCGCGGCCATTTTCGATCTTTGTGCTTGCCATGTCACTTTGACGAGGCAGGATAAAAATGGCCGCCAATTGAAAAGGCTTGTTTTGCTGACCCTGTAGCATTATTTTATGCAAACAGCCATCAGTGGTAGTGTGGTGGTAGTGGTAGCAGTAATGGTAGTGATAGTGATAATAATGGAAGTGCTAATTGTGGTGGTAGTAGTAAGTGCTAGTCGTAGCAGTAATGGTAGTGGTAGCAGTAGTCGAAAAGGTAATGGTGGTGGTATTGGTAGCAGCAATGGTTGTGGTAGTGGTAATGTTTGTAGTGGTAGCAGTAATGTTTATAGTGGCAGTGGTAGCAGTAATGGTGGTGGTGGTAGTGGTAGTAGTAATTGTGGTGGTGGTGGTAGTGGTAGTAGTAATGGTGGTGGTGGTGGTAGTGGTAGTAGTAATTGTGGTGGTGGTAGTGGTAGCAGTAATGGTGGTGGTGGTAGTGGTAGTAGTAATTGTGGTGGTGGTAGTGGTAGTAGTAATGGTGGTGGTGGTGGTAGTGGTAATAGTAATGGTGGTGGTGGTGGTAGTGGTAGTAGTAATTGTGGTGGTAGTGGTAGTAGTAATGGTTGTAGCAGCAGTGGCAGCAGCAGTGGCAGTGGTAGTGGTAGTGTTAGCTGCAGTGGTAGTGGTAATGGTAGGGAGAAGTAATGATGGGAGAGGAGATTCTGTTGTTTATTTTACTATAAATATTAATATAAGGGAACTACGTTTCAGTGTAACATACGCTGACTATCACCTGATTCCAAATGTAACTTGCAATCTAAATAAATGAAAATGGTTTGAAAAATTGTTATTATTATCATTACTAATATGGCGTAAGACGTCCATTTTTTTCTAAATGAATATGATCAAACCGCTGTCGTTTACTTCTTGTTCTCAACAGGTCTCCTAGATGCTATAAAAGAGGAACACCGCCATTCATTACACTAGCGAATGAATAAAATACTCGTATTGCAGATTTATTTTTCAATAGTAGTAGCCGATATATGTATCAATTCCCATCATTCATTAAAATATCATACAACTAGGATTATTATGTGTCGCTGTTTCAATTACGAGAAAGCCTGTCGATTGAAATCTAGAAATCGACATTAGTTAAAATCTTTCTTACTTCTCATCTGGAATAATCTTTAGTTTCTTTTTAAGCTGAATAGAATAAAGTGTGGAACCACTGACCTTTAAGGAGGATGAAAGATATTTGCCAGTCTCGGCATGGCACTGCACTGGCCCGGTGTGAACATCAATTTTTTGCCTCATTAGCATACGCACTCTTTTTTCTAATCCAGCTACAGAAACAAAACTTCTGAATAATGAAATATTTCTGCAAAACAAAGTTTACATTTTTTGAGTGGTAGTTTTAAAACTACATTTATAGAATCGAAAATGTCAAGTTTTAAAGTGATAGTTGTTTATCTCTGTTCTTTTTCAAGTTGTATTCTAATGATGCAGAATGAAAACATTGACATCAGCAGAAACTTGCCTACAGTTTCCCTTTTTGAAATTCTAGTTCGTTGGTCTTCTGTTAAATATTTTACCACGCAAACCTTGCGGATGGAGATGCAAAAGCATCAAGCTAGTCAGTTTTGTGACGTTTTTAAAGAATCGTCTTCAATATTTGAAGCTGACCGCATTTCAAAGAAGTTAAGTACTTGTCAACTTTTTGTAACAGTAGGGATGAATTTGTCCGGGGACGGCCAAAAGGTTTGTCCAGCAACTGTTATCGCCTTGTGCTTTGAGTTCCAGACACTCGCTAGTTTTCCAATCTATCTATTTTCTTTTCTATCACAAAATGTTTCAGGGCAAGATTTCTTTCTTTTATTTACAAGGTTGACACAAATACATATATACCCATATATATACATTTTTTTTATAAATTTGATGTACTGATAACAGTAAATAAAAATGTCTAGCCAGGACTGGACATTTTAGAAAACATTGTTCGTTGCACATCAAATACAATCAAAGAAGACCCAGATGTTCAGAGCATGTACCTAAGATACGACTCTACAACTCACCAACACAAAAAAGAATAAAAGAGAGCCTTGAAACAGGGTTGTTTACAAGTGTGTGTACTTTGCAGTTCATGCAATGTTTCACAGGACGTTCTAGAACAATCGAGTTGGCCATCGAGCTGGCTAACAAACTGCTTGTTGCAATCACTCAATATTGCCTCCGATGGCTCTCAACGAGATTCATGGTCATTTGAGCGCAAACTCGGATTCCTGACTATTGAGTGTTTTACTTCGTATTTCTAACTATTAAGTGTTTTAATTCGATTGCCAACGGAAACACTTCTCCTCATCCCTTCTTTGTTCCCCAACTTCAACTAAAGATTCAAAAAAAAGGATGGCGGCTGTACATTTTACCACAATCCATTGCGAATCTTACACCGCTAAAAGAAGCTCAGGGAAGGTAACAGTTGGTAAAACTCATCCTTGTACTAACAAAACAGTGTGTCAAATTTGAGGTTAGTCGAAATTCTCTTGACGCTAAAAGAAGATCAGGGAAGGTAACAGTTGGTAAAACTCTTCCTTGTACTAACAACACTGTGTGTGTCAAATTTGAGGCTAGTCAAAATTCTCTTGACGCTAAAAGAAGCTCAGGCAAGGTAACAGTTGGTAAAACTCATCCTTGTACTAACAACAGTGTGTGTGTCAGGTTTGAGGGTTACAGATCCACACTGTGTATTTATGGGCAATTTCAGACGTTTGTGCGCTAGGAATTTTGGGTAAATGTACAGGTCACCACCTTTTGAGCAGTCGTGAGTTCCATCTCCACGTAAACCCACATATAATTTTACATCGAACCAATAACAAAAAACAGACTCAAATCGTTACTATAAATGCTTGTATGCGACAGTACTCTTCATCAAAGCTTTCAAATGATGCTGATACTTCATATGCCAGGCTAGACAGTAACTGTAAATCTGTGACGATGCCTTGACACGGATTACCTTGCACACCTGATGTCCATGATATGGATTTGCAAGTGTATTCCAACGAAATGGAGAAGTTTGGGTTCATGCCACGGATTAGTTCCATCCAGAGACTCCGTCAGCGAAAATAAGGTAGTCATTCTGGAATGTTGAGAAGGAAAAATGCCCACAGAAGGCTGGAAACCTGACAAAGACTCTTTCGGCTGTATTGGCTTGCAAGCGAGAGCGAGTCTTATGAGTTTGTATTCCCTTGACTTGAGTTTGAAACGTGTCGTTTCCCCTCTGTGTTCTTCGAGCGGCTCCTTACATTAATATTGTTACTTTACCCGGCAGGCCTGAACTGTCGGCAGGTTCCCCCATCTAGAACCCAGTCTTTTTTAGTTTGTAACCAATAGCCAGTCGTTACTCCAACAACCAAATAAATAGATTATCTTGATGAAATGACATAAGGAAAAGTTAGATGCGCTTCAAAAGACTGGGAATGAAAGCGCTAATAATCCGGCAAGCCGTTCTCAGTGGCATTTACATCAGGGCTCAAGGCTGCTCTGACTGCCCTCTGGAGGTCATCCGCTTGATGGGAGGCAAGCTCGACCAGAACACGTTTGCCAAGGTTGGGTGGCGCCTTGTTCGGTGGAAATCGAACGGTACTTTCTCCAATTGGCGGTAAGCCATTCACAACTCTGGTCTCGGGTTCTTGTACTCCGTCTAGTAACATTAAGGATTAATGTGCCAATAATTAATGAAGGAACGGTTCTTGTACTCCGTTTAGTTACATTAAGGATTAATGGATCAATAATTAATGAAGGAAAGTTCAGAAACAACCAAACGGACTAGTCATCCGACAGGGTTCAAACTGGGAACGAGGAATGAAATTACATGACATTTCCAAGACTTTTTAATGACAAAACGTCATCTTCTAAAGAATTTGCTTCAACAAAATAGACTACTTACACTTTAACTCAACTTTAAATGCCATATTTGTGATGTTTGTGTGTTACTAGCCTTTTTCGGCTTTCGGCACTTTTGCATTCAACAATTCTATTTTTCAACGATTTCATGAACTCAAGGAAAAAGTAAAATTCCATTATTTTTTTCCAGGACTTTTACCACTTCCACAAATTCTACGACTTTCCCAGGCCAGGAAAATGCGTTCAAATGATATGACTTTTCCTAGCCTGGAAAATGCATTTTCAAATTCCATGAGTTTTCATGACTATGTGAACCTGAGTCTTCATATCTTACCAATACCGAAAATGACTCATGCCAGACACTCAACTTGCCAATAGCAACAATCATACCACAAGACAGACAGGTAGTAACCCCTACAACAAAACTGATCCCTTGTGTTTTGTCCAATGCCAGGCGTTCAGTAAAACAGACAGTTGATACTGTCACCCAAACTGAATACGTTGAGAACCAATTAAAAAAAAAACGGTTCGGTACGCCGGTGTTTAGGTACAATTAATAACAACAATACAACTATAATTAAAAATAAACGATAATATTAATAAGATAAATACGACAAAATAAAAGTCCGAAGTCTTCCGAGTATTGACACAAAATTGAGCGAATGCATAAAGTAATAACTGGTTGAAATGGAATAATAAAGAGTAAGCTACAAGAATGCATTAAAAGGTGCCAAAAGTTACGGGTTTGAAAAATAAATTCTGCTCCTTATAATTGCGAGGTTCTAAAGCATTTCTAGATATCAATAACTTGATCTGAGAAAGGGGAAATGCGTGAATTGTCAGCACGTCAAAACGTCCAATGGCAAATATTTTAAAATTTTCTAGTTCATTTAGTACCATAAAACACTTCTTCACTAAAACCGAACGCCAATCGTACCATAAAACTGACAGACAGACAGACAAGCGTTTGTGTCTTACCGGTCTCTTCTTCCTCCTGTGTCTCGGCGAGCGTCTCTAAGGGTAGGAGAGTTTTCTGGATCTGCTGCTGCTGTGCGACTGACTCGGTCTGCTGACTAGCTGAGCTCAAACTAAAGTCCAGCTTTCCACCCTTGTTCAACCGGTCACAGAGCAAGGCGATATGCTTCTTCAACTTCGTTATGTCCTTAGGGATCTTCATTGATGATACAGTCACTAGTGAAAAGATTAAAAGAGCTTCAACGATTGGTTTTTGGATAATGTAAGGTTGAATAATCAGTAAGGTATTTTGATTTTCTAAGTTAGTCATCACTCAGTTTAAACCAATAAGTGAGGGAACCATTCTTTGGAGTTGTGCCCGAGAGGTTGGGTAAAAATGTTTTTCTGTAATATGCGTGGTCCATCAATCCGAATTCCCTAGTGTTACGCGGAGCAGTGTCTTTGACTCCCCCTGTGTAGGACACAAAACCAATCGCAAGTTTGCCCCCAGCAGAAGAATTTACACAACAGAGTCTGCTGGAACAAGTCGGGTAAAGTGTCTTGCTCAAGGACCCAACACGCTGGTCTTGCTTGGGCTCAAGCTTACGACCCTTGGATTACGAGTTCACACAAAATAGTCGTACTGATCTGACTGACAGGCTATTAGCAACTTTATTCGAAGTTACAGATCTAAAGCTTACCTGCTTGGTCTTTTGTGCTCTTCGCTAAGCACGTTCTCAGGAGATGAGAAATGGCTGCATCCGTCACCTCTTCCCACCCCTTTCAGCACATGAACAGAAGCAGACGCAAATGTTCATCAAAATTAAAAACGTACAGAAACTCTTCATTAATGAATGAAAATATAAGGAGAGTAAGAAATAAAAAAAAAATGTTAGTTAGCTAAGAAAAAACAAACAAATAATATCAGCAGCAAATGATATTAACTCGTAGTTAGCAAGGAATCGACCATTCCGAAAAAGATCATAACTGTACAACTTACCATTACAAACCTTACATCGCCTAAAGAAGCTCAGGGAAGGTAACAAGTAAAACTTGGGTTTACATATTCTCACTATGCGTTTTATGGGCAATTTCAAACGTTTATGCGCTAGGAATTATGGGAAAATATGCAGGTCGCCATCTTTTGCGTAATCTTGGATTAAAAGAGGAATTATGGGTAAATATACATTTCAAACGTTTATGCGCTAGGAATTATGGGTAAATATACAGGTCGCCATCTTTTGCGTAATCTTGGATTAAAAGGGGAATTATGGGTAATTGTACATTTTAAACGTTTATGCGCTAGGAATTTTGGGTAAATATGCAGGTCGCCATCTTTTGCGTAATCGTGGATAAAAAGGGGAATTATGGGTAAATATACATTTTAATAGTTCATGCGCTAGGAGTTATGGGTAAATGTACAGATCACCATCTTTTGCGAATATAATCGTGGATTAAATGGGGAGGCCTATGGCCTAAGGCAGTTTAAAACCGCGTACAAGGACCTAGACTTTTCCAGTTTAGCCAAAACAGTTTCTATAGAAATGGTATTTAGTTGGATTAACATTAACGGTCACCATAGTTAACTGCTACAGAGCTTATGTGTGATATGGAACAAAATAGAATAATAGCAGAATAAAGCTTAGATGACAAGCATGCACGTCTTTCATGTTACGGTACATCAATTAAATAGTAATGCCTTTTTCCCGGCGCATACGTTGGTTCACTACGAAGTAGAATAAATACGCAAGAAAAAAAAAACATTTTGATGAATTGCTGACCTCATTCTCTTTCAAAGATATTTAATTTCGCAGGCGCCATAACACCCTGTATGTACGGATTTATGACTACTGAACTCCAAGTTCAGAGTTATTATTGAAAACTAATGATTATACTCCGATATTCGCAATTTTGAATTCCCAAACCTGGTCCTCTGTCTCTGATACATTGGGTGATAAAGTTGCCTCCAGTACTTCAAACTCTTTATCGGAAATGTTTGTCCAAAGCCTGTAAAATATTTGTATTAGATTACTACTTAAGTGTCAAAAACGCCACTGAATTTATGACATTTGAGTTACTAATTGTTTTCAACTCACACTAATATCTTACAGAGTGAAGATTGGCACGAAGACAAACATGTCAGTTTAAGCAGGATTCGAAATTTGGAATATTAAAGTTTTTAGCTGTTTATGTTTTGGTCAACTTTAATGGACGGCGACGCAAAGTCATAATAAGTTCTTAATTTCATTCAACAATCCAGTAAGTAGAAAGGGTCCCTGTAATTTTTTTACGGATGTAAACTTTAAAAGTTAAAGCTTCAAATAACACACACACGAAATACGTGTTGTTAAGCGTTTGCTTCAACGTGATTACTCAAAGGTGACAAGTTTAACGAAAACTTTTACACCATTAACAAAAGGATCAAAATGACTAATTTCAAGTCTGAGTCCATATTTTTGCTTTAAACAGGTTGATATTGTGGGAATGATAAAGCCAAAACCAACTTTGCTGTTCTACATTACTACATGAAGTAAATATAGCCATTGACAAACTTTGCATGACAGAAAGAGTTAGTCCAAACTCCAATTGGTCCATAACTATAAATATGGCGTAAAAGTGTACTAAAACGATGACAGTAGCTCAAAACCAAAAGTTAACTTTAAAGAGAGGCGAATAAACAGTCGACTTACTTTATCAGAAAGTTGATGAGTCGCGTGGCACAAGAAAGTGAGTTGGCAGCCTCTTGAATAGCTCGTTCACAGTCTTCCTCGGCCTCGCCAAGGGCTAACAGCTAACCAACGAAACACATCGCTAGAAATTAGTAACTACCTTTGAAAATTTTTACACTAGTATAAAAATTCGTCAAAACTAGAGTGAATGTTGACTGGCGAAAGGAAGTAAGTTCAAGCAGCCTCTTGAATAGCTCGTTCACAGTCTTCATCCAATGTTTAGAATTTAGTAACTATCTCGAAATTTTAATACTGGTATAAAAAATTTGTTAAAATTAGAGTGAAAGCCATTTTGTACAAGAAAGAAAGTTGCCAGCCTTTAGAATTGCTCGTTCAGGGTCTTCCTCGGCCTCGTCAAGAATAACGACTTACCAACAAATCATGTCGTTCGGAATAGCGAACATCTTTGAAAATTTAGTAATGGTAACTTGTAGACATCCTCATCTTTACGGTTACCATGGTGATACTGAGGGCGGATAATGACAGTGTTGATCTCTAGTTTAAATTTCAGCAAAATACCAAAACTGTGCAAATCCACAATTGGTTTCGGCTCCATTTAGTCCCATACCAATTGTAGAACAATTTAGGATGAGTCACCCACTAAGTGAGCAGAGTAACTGAACAGCGTTAGCAAAAGTCTAATTAAGTTCCTAATCAAGAAGTCTACACTAACCTGTCTGTATGTTCCATCTAGCAGGGTGTCGAGGTTAGCAAGAGGAGCTGGGGTTTTGTCCTTAAATCTTGTTAACAATCTTCTTTGGATAGCCCGGAACTGTTGAGCTCGTTGTGATAAAAACTCAAAGCATTTCACCCTGTTGCGACGTTGCTAAGAGTGATAACATAGAAAACATTTTAAACAAGTTGGAAAGTTTCTCAAAATAGTCACATAAACACATCAACGATTAGCGCTTATTGTACGGAACCGTTTGGAGGTAACGCTAACAGTGAGAAATGAAACACAAACTGTCAGAAATATTTTGTTTTTTTTAACAGAAACTTCCTTTTTAAACTCAAGTTGTATAAATGGTGTTTAGTTCTTAGTTCATTTTCGTGCGCTCATAAACGCTCCATGCACAAGGCCCACTTCGGTTAAGCCCTTCGGAATAATTCAAAAGAGAGAACAAAAAGATTACCTGACAGCTCAAAAAACAAAATCAGTATCATTCAAAGTGGTACATAGTCCTATTCATCTAATTCCAAGATTTACATGTTTTAAAATCAAAGGTCATCAATTAGCTAGTGTTTCTCTCTCAGCAGTTAAGGATCACACGGTAACTGCAAACTCAAAACATTTATCTATGAACCACTGGGGGATATTACTACTAACTTCAAAGTGAGCCAATGGGAATGATTACTACTTACTTCAAAATGTGTATCAATGAGTTCGTAGTACTCTTGCAGTGGTAGAGGTCCCATGAATGAGGCTCGGAACTGCACGTTATCCTTGAAATAAAAAACAACTAGGCAGCATTATGACTGTGCACCCTTACTTCTTAGAGAAAATTGATCATGGTACCATTAACTCACTTTTATGTGTATTTATAGGGTATGATTATAACACGCACTCTAATTGCTCAAAATGCCATAATAATCAAAGCTACGCTTTATCAAAACCTTGTTTTACCAAAAAAAACCGTGTTTTTTTTTTATTGTTTTTCGGCATATAACCTCTTGTCAACATATTTATTAGAAGATGTCTAGTTCTCCATGTACACTTTAGCTTGTAGTCTGGTCTTCTCTGTCTTAACGTTCCCGAGCTAGTACTTACTAAAAACCTACCTTGGTCTTCTTGAAATGTGTATCAAGCCTTGTGACAAGTTCATGCAGTATGAGCCACATTCCTTCAAACTGGTCACACTGAAGTCGGTAGCGCTCTGGAGAAAGACAAAGCACCCAACAGAACTTTTAGTA
This sequence comes from Hydrozoanthus tunicans, assembly GCA_026413305.1. Taxonomy (NCBI): domain Eukaryota; kingdom Metazoa; phylum Cnidaria; class Anthozoa; order Zoantharia; family Hydrozoanthidae; genus Hydrozoanthus; species Hydrozoanthus tunicans. The sequence continues at coordinate 11,770 of JAOBAT010086672.1, forward strand.
TCTGTTGAGGTACAGTCAAACAAACAACACCCCGAAAGAGTTACTGCTTCCATTCTTAAAGGGCTGGAAATAAACTTATTTTTTCAAGTAGTCAGCAACCACGGGCAAAAATTTGGTAGCCAGGGTACAATCGGCATGGTATCCACATATATATTTCCAATTGTATAAACTGTACTGCGTCTGTAGCTGTGACCGTAAGAATAAATGCATTTGTTTCCAGATTTGCTTGCCAAAGAAAGCAGATAAGCTTCATTTGTTCAGCACGTTACTCAAAATTTTGTTAGAAACAATGACTTTTAGTTAATCAGTCGCAAAAGTTCCACACAATCTTGTTGTAGCCAGATTTTTACAAGTTTTAAAAATCTAGTAACCAGTATTTATTTTTTTGGTAGCATTGGTCAAGATGTGGAGTGTGGAAAACTACTATCGGTTGAACGGTAAACTTACGTGACGTCTTAGAGGCAAGTATTGTGACAACAGGACCGCCATAATACTGTATTCCCATTGCGGCAATAGGGATCACTGCATCGTTTACCATTTCTGCAACAGAAAAGGATAACGTGGACAACATAAAACAGGTCAGTAAACGTTTGGACCGTACCATATTCTTAACAATACATCATGATTCTGTGACTGATAAAGTTGAGATACTGCGTCGATGTTTGTATGTAAGACTTTGAAGGATGTTTTAACTTGTTCTGTGTGTGCTTAGCTCAGTCGGTAAGAACTCTGACTGTCAAGCGCGGGGCCCCGGGTTCGATCCCCGGCCTTGCCTAGAGTTCATTATTATTTTGTGCAGCGTTTCTTCGCTACATCCGTGGACGGGGACATTACGCCATCGGTATAGCCTCTGTTAGGAATTTTGTGTTAAATTATAATTGTTTTCTTGTTGCTTATAATTTCTAATTGAACCATTTATGCGTCTGATTAAAGAGGACGCTACGTTTGAACTTATTTGAAGTTTTGATTACCGTGTGCAAAGCATTATGGATCCACATGGAAGGGAAGTATAAATATTGGTTTCTTTCAAGTAGATCGCGCTTTAAGAGATTGTAACCGAGATTGGGTCAGAAATACAGAAGAACTGCGAGTCAACCGACAGCGGGTAAATTTATCAGGGCTGGTTTAGTACGTTTGCGTTCAGCCTCTAGTCTTCTAGCGGGGAACTAATTAGAACCCACACGCTGATCAATAAGTGCAGGCTTTAAACCCGGTGCTGTGGACTATACCTTTTAACATATACACGTGACCGCTATATATAAAGAGTTAACTGAAACCCTGAAAAGACAGCAGCCCGAAACGTCAACACCTTATAATTTCCCATGGCGTAAAGTTTGAAATATTTATTTATTTTTTATGTTTCCCAAACGGAAACCATACGTACACATATACTGTGCAATAACAATCGGTTAGCACAGGTTTGTTTGGAGTTTTTTTGTGTTTGTTACAACAGAGTCTTTCCAGGCAGTGACGAAGCTATCAGAATCTTAGTCTTTAATAATAAGTATCAACTCTTACCTGGAAATATTTCGGCGAGATTTGAAGGAGGTTTGTTTGTGTCTATAGTGAGCTGAAAAGAACGTTAAAATGTCAGCTTCTGTTACCACGCTATGAGTCGCTACGGAAAATACAAAAAAATTAATAAAGTTTCCTGAAAAAATTTTGTAATCCCAAGTTGACGTAGTTTGGTATCTAAAAAACACTTAATTTCAGAACACAGGGCCATCGCGCTCATTCCTTGTTTTTGAAAAAGCTGGCTTTTTTAAAAAATGCAAATTTGTAAACACAGCGACGTCATTAGTTGAAAACATTAAATGTTAATACCTCGAGAACCATAAAAGATTTTGACACAATTTCACCGCTATTCCTTACCTGTGAAGGTTCACCGCTATTCCTTACCTGTGAAGGTCCACCACTAAGTAAAAAAATTATTCATTCCACAGGCACTTTTTAAAAGCGCATTGAAACGAAATTTGGAAATGGACGAATGAAAAAGAAAGACATACCTTGTAGGTTGCGGACTTAACAGGTTGACACCCTGCACACACGAGAGCGAGGGGAAACTCGAACTCAGCTTGCGTCACGCGGGGCGCTTCTGCAGAGAAAACCACAAACCTCCGCTCAGACACCCATGGGATAAACAATAGTTGCCCTTTTCTTTCAGCACTCGGCGACGCAGTGCATGGCCGTGCAGTTAGCGTGAGTGGTTCGTAATCCGAATGTGTATACATGTTTAATCTCAAGAAAGAAAAGGTCTTTCTTATAGTAAAGACGACTCCAGTGTAATGAGGGGCACTAGACATACCACACGTCTGGTCAAAATTGCCGATGAAATGCGTTTTGAAAAACGAACTAGAAAGGTAGTCCGTCTAGACGCACCCGTCTCTGTACTGGGGGCGCACAACCTGACGAGCTAGAATTAAGGTTGTTTGCGTCTTTCGTAGTTTGTCTTGTTTTTAGTCCTGTCTTTACACTCAACCCATGTCACGAGAGACGAATCATCCATCTGGGCGAACAATGCGTTCTCTAGTATAAAAAGGGCCAATCCAACCACTACAACCACAGAACCTAAACGTTCAGCTCACCTGTACTCGTGACATAGGAAGCTGTGACCTGTGCTTTTAGGGAGGACGGAACCATTCCCCCACGAGAATAAAAAGTCACCTCGGCGGAAACCGGCTCGTTTCTGTCACCTATACGTTAGAAAACAACAACAATCAAGCTTAGTATCAGAGTTGGAGTAAAAATTAAACACAGCCGTCTGGTAAGCCTAGTCGGTTAGGCGGCAGTCTGTCGTGCGGAAGGCCCAAACTCAACTTTCCTGCTGGACCTTCACTCAGGGTCTAAAATAACTGAGAAGAAGGTCCTGTCTTTATATTCTCTAACATGTGCAGACGGTTAGACCATCACGTTTTCTCCGATAAGAACTAAAGCTTGGGCCTAGAGAGGCGTTAAACCGTAGATCGGAGTTCAATAACTGGGTTGTAAAACCTGTTGGGTTTTACGACTACCCAAGAGTAGTCAGTAAAGCTTATAAACTAAACAACGAAGCAAGTATACAGGATATGTTTTCTTATCTTTTACGACGCTTTTGGCTCAAGCAGTCCGGTAGAACAGGCAATAGGACTCGAGGTCCCCTTCAAAGCCTGCCACCCGGGAACTATACGGTTTAACGTCCATATCCGAGAATACGTGAAGTGCGATCAGACACAGTTACAAAGAAAAAGAAACTACGTCAAATACGAAGGTATCAAGTCTATAGGATATTACATAATGCATTATACTTTCATAAGAAAATAAAAAAGTAATTTCGACTGAAGAAGTGGTTCTTGCCATTACCATACGAGAGTAGACTCTTAACCCTGTGTTCAAAGCTTTCGCCTCTTTTAGCAAATCAAAACCTGGTCACACTTAATTGCTGCAGCACAAATTCATTTCTTACCAATAATAGCAAAAGGAATGGACGATCTGTTGCAAGCTAGTGGAGCACTACACACCACACTCAAGACAACATTTTCCAGTGGCTTTGGTGCGAGAGACTTTAAATTGATCTGTAAGAAATAAAATGTGACACGTCACCAAACCATAAACGACTACAGTGAGCGTATCGAGCGAGCAGATGCACGATGGATGTATGTCCTGGGTTAACACAACAGCAGAGTCACTCAGATTCGACAACAAGTACGAGTGGAGTTTTTCCCATTCATCATACTGCGCATGCCGAACTGCAAAGAAATCACGCCATCTCGTTGTGTTGCCAAAACGAGCATTTACGAGCATTTACACAAACTTCGTTGTAAACTAGACGACAACAACGACGAAATTTTGGTAACCAAACGAGATGGCGTGATTTCTTCGCAGTTCGGCATGCGCAGTATGATGAATGGGAAAACCCTTAGTCTTACTCGTTGAATTTCAGGTCTCTAAAAAAAACACTGGCTACAAGAACAAAGTAATTAACTCAGTTCCAAGTATCAACCCCTGAGGCTTGAAAGAGTTCAGCGTTTGACCCCTAATCACAGAAAAATTGGTTATGATCCTGTCAGTAACTAAAGTTTTTGTTATGAGTTCTTATAAACTTAAGAAATCCAACGTAAGCAAATGTTGAGTCTTAAGACTTGTGGACAGTAAGCGTGTCTGTCCATGGTTACACCATTAGATCGTTATGTGGTAAGACTAAGTACAGTCCTGACTTACAGAGAAAAGTTGACAGTATTAACGATCTCTATCTATAAAGCTGAAGTAAACGGTCAAGACTAATAATCAATTTAAAGTTCCTAGTCAGCACTATCATCTCATCATCACTCTAGTCATCAACTGACTTACTGTGACTGTGATTGAAGGGAAATTGTCTTCTTCTCCTCCGTCAGCCATACTTTGCTGTGTGCAGAGAAAAATAAGAGCTAATGAGCGTTCAACAAGACAAATGATTTGACACTCTCCATTTTTAACTGATTCACTTACCGACAGTTTATCAAGCGTTGAAGGAACGTGGACCTGAATTTGTAGATCATCTTTTTGCTTTGCACGTGGCGCAATTTCTACAAGAAACAAACCAATTTGTACTTGCTACAAACAAGTCAGGCAATGGTTGTTTCTGTTAGCCTGCACAGAGTAGCTGGCGGTCTTGTTGTTAGGACGAAAAGTTCAAAAACTGGGGCGCAATGTTGGACGAGCATTTTCGCCCCACTCTCCTCTTTCATTTGTCCAACGTGATACCCGAGTTTTTCTTCCTAGCAACTAGACCGCCAACTACGCATGCAGGCTAATGTCAACCAGACGATATCTGTTCGCGCGAGCTCAATGTTTAAACAGACATTTTCTAAATCCAACAAAGAGCCAATCGAGCTATGTTTTTAGTTCAGTTTTAGTTATTTCTAGCTAGTAATGAGTTACACAACTATAACTTTACAAGATCCTACAAGACCTAATTGGGTAAATAACACACCGAGAGACACAATATATATTATTTCTGCGTTATTTTAACGTTGTTGGCAACATGTGATTTTTCCTTTCATAGTTTTCCAAAGGATAAATAATTGTAAAGGTAAAAAGAATAAAGTAAAGGTAAAAAGAATAAAGGTATTTTGCCTCAGGTAAAAATAAATGGTTGAGATGTGATGCATTTCCACAACCTTTTAAGTGTTTTTCGATTTCGTTTTTTCGTGAAAGTCGAGGCAAATAACAAATAATTTGTCCAAACAACCTTTTTCTTGAACTCGCTTCTAAAACACTGTACTTACAGCAAACCAGGCTCATGGATATTATCTTACTTCCTAAGCCTCGTAAGACCCAAGCGTTCCTTCTGTTACTCATACTCTACAACACTGCACAGGTGCAGTTCATGATTGTACAACGTTGCGCATAAATGAAATCTTTTCATACAACCTCCAATGAAATCGTTGCTTGCATTGTTGCAGGAGTAGGATCGGTTTCTACTTCGCGCAACGTTGCGTGAGATGATTTCAAAGATGGCTTCATGGCCAGACAAGTTCTTCCATTACGCAAAACAATGCATGCAACGTTGGATTTTGTAGCCACACCTTTTAGACGAGTTTTAGATAAATACCTGGACTAACTGTCGACTCCTTTATTACTTTTTGTAACTCCTTCATTTCAGCATCAGCTTCCTGTATGAATGAAACCAGTCGACTTAAGTTATGTGCTTCTGGATCGAGTTTGAATTAGTTGCCATCTTGTTGTAATTAAAGTGAAGTAGCCTACTGTACTTTGCTAAGCTACATTTGAATATTATACATGACCACAATAATGCGATAACAAGACAAGAGCCTATGACTTCAAAAAGCTATAAGTAGTGTGTTGAACATGTCAAAATCGAAAGAAATAATTCAACAATTTAGACATGTTCAAGTATTTTGGGCTGTTGATCTTAATTTGTGGTTTAATATGTATCAAACTATTCTTTAAAGAAAACGAATTTGTTTATGATGTGGTACATATGAGCTACTGTATCTTTTGATGGAGTTCAACATGCTGTAGCATTTTTGATTGACTCTTAAATTTCTGAGTTGTCTTGTGCCAAATATCTCCAAGCAAACTTGTATCTTCTTTTTTCTCTAGTGGATAACATACAAAATTGTCACCTCAACATCTTCCCCCTAACATCAAAGTCAGTGTTAGGTTTGTACCTCATAGTTAATATCTCTGGCATCTGCTGCTGGGGTGACGAATAGCCAAGGGTCTGTGCCAAGATAGGAACACTCCAGGTACCCAGTATCATCTAGTGTGACAATCACACCTTTGAGGTCCCTGGATCAAAAACACAACCACATGGTGTACATTAGTAATACTAGACCATTTCAGCACCAGTTTATTTAAAACTATCTTTATCAACATTTAACTTCTACTATCATAATTCATATAAATGACAATGACAATACTTTATTTGTACTCAATGCTCTACCAAAAGCTAGTTACAATTCAGCTGTATTAAAAAAATTGAGTACAGGGTATATGAAAAAACCAGTGATGGTTAACGAGTCATATACCCTACATTGTATAATTAGAATGGTATAATGGCGGGATAAAAAACATAAAGAATACATTTTCACAAAAATATAATATAT
>JAOBAT010086683.1:0-18355 GCA_026413305.1 Hydrozoanthus tunicans
TGGTAACCTGTGACATAGCAGCAGTGAGTTATGTGGTTTTTGTTTAAAAATTTTCTTTTCTGTTAAAAAATGTCATAAAACTTTTATTTCAAACAATTTCAAGGGAATAAATAATTGATTAAAGTTATAACAATGTGGCTATTGTAGCCAGAATTGAAATTTTTTTTTCTGCTTTATGCCTCCTACTATGTCATAATTGCACGCTTCAAGTCAAAAAAATGTAACAGGAATGGTGAGAAAAGGTTTTATTTTCAAAAATTACTATTATTAAAGGGTTCTACTTTTCATCTGGAGCTTAAAAAATAAGCTTAGGGACTTTAAAAGAAAAACAAGATAGTGAGTCTGAGTGTTAGCAGCTGTGGACAGATGTTTCAACATTGTGAGGCCTCACAGCTAACAAACAAGCTCAAGTTCCAGAAGCCCAATGATATGAAACCAGGTGTAAATAAAAACCACATTGGAATGTGCCTGGAAAGATTTAGTGCAGATACAAAATACACTATCACATGAAAATCACTCATAAAATATTTGCAATTATACCATTCAGGGACTACAGACCTTGATATGGTTCCAACCATGTAAGATAGTGCAATAGTCTGTTAAAGAAACAATTCGCACTCAAAAACTCATAATCAACTTTTTCATACAACAGCTAGTGTCAAAACAACATAATATTATAAGCTACTCTGGCATCAACAAAAACGTTGGTTCAAGTATAGAAACAAAAGAAAAAGTTACTTATGGTTCAATGCAGCCTAACCCCAAACACACTAGTTATTAGGTAAGCTTGTTACCATAAACAGCTGCATAATTTGAGGTCAAACTAAAATAATACAATGCTGCAATGTATCTGGACATTTGACCTTTCAAAATATGCTTTTTTTCCCATTTCCCTAATGAGTACAGGATAAGGGATGACTAAGTTTCTTAATGTTGTATCACCTATATGACTAAACCTATCAACAGCAGACTAATGAAAACAGAATGAAGGGGAATTACATAAACACAACCACTACTCAGTGTTATGTGCCGACCAATGACAGCGAGTAAAAGAGTAAGGTTGAATTCTATGACCAATTGCAAGCTAGAAAATACACCATGCCACGAGATGAGGATAGTAATGTGTGACATGACATGAAAGAGGGAAGGGACAACACAAATGGAGATATCTAGCCATGGGAAAGGAAGGATGTGGCAGCATGAATAACAATGGAGAGAGGCTTCTTGAAACCTGCAAGGCAAACAATCTGTTCGTCGGAGGTACACAGAGACAAGAACCAGATTGACCACTTGATGATCAACGGAACATGGAGAAGATCATTGCAGGGTGAGAAGAGGAGTTGATGTCAGCAGTGATCACCACCTTGTCACAGACAAACAAGACAACATTTTGACTTGTCACAACAACCATGAAACTGAAGCTGAGAAGAAGATAAGACAAACATTTTGATGTGGAAAAACTAAAGGACCCTAGAACAAATAGAACACTCTCCATTTGAAGAACAAGTTTCAAGCACTGGCAGATGATGAAAACAAGCCATTGAAAACAGTGAAGAAGAAAGTCATGGACATCAGATCAGAAAGGTTGAAGGAGAGATACACGCAGCAGTTCATGGAGGCAGACAGGACAGTAAAGAAGATGGCGAGGGCAGACAAACATTGAAGACAGAGCAAGTCAAGCAGAGGAGGCTGCCAGAGGAGGAGAACAGTGACAGGTATACTAGACCACTAAGCTCACCAGCAGCTAAAATCAGGGAGCCATCAACACTTCAACTGTTGATGAGCAAGGAAGGCTACTCACTATTGAAGCAAAGCAAGAGGCGAGAAGGGAGAACATTTCAGCGAAATTTTGAACAGACCACCACCAACAATTGATGCAGAAGTACAGGATCCTGATATTGACCTAGATGTCAACACTGCATCACCAGATAAAGAGGAAATCGTAGCAGTGATCAAATCCTTAAAGAACAGAAAAACCCCAAGACAGGACAACCTCAACACAAGCCCCTTCAAGGCAGATCCAGAATTTGCAGTGCAAGCTCTTCAAACACTCTTTGCAGCATTATGGGAGGGCAAACAACAACCTGACGACTGAACATAGGCCGTCATTGTAAAGATTCCAAAGAAAGGAGCACTGAGCAACTGTAACAACGTTAACTGGAGAGGAATCACACTTGTATCTGTCCCTAGCAAGATAACAGCCAAGCTGATTATCAAGGGATCTCTGAAGCAGTGGACCTGCGACTGAGAAAAGAACAGGCAGGTTTTGGAAAGGGCCGAGGACCGTGGATCTTCATGTTGCACAACATTATAGGGTAGCGCACAGCTATACATCAACTACGTCAATTTCGAAAGGCTTTTGGCACATTTTCGATACATAAGGAATTCTGAAATAGATCGACCTTGTCATCAACAAGACCAAGCTAAGACTGAACCAAAGCTGCCTACTTCCCACCCTACCGTACAGCTCTGAATAACCGAAAGTGACCTCAATAACCTTTCACCAAGAACCTAAGAAGAATTCTACATGTCTTCTGGCCCCAGATCATCTCCAATCAACATCTTCTTGCCAATTGCAACCAAGACAGCATGGGCACCATCATTATGTGAATGAGTTGGAGATGGATCAGGCACATCATGAGAGGAGAGCCAGGCAGTATTTCTTGTACAGCTCTCCACTGGACGGCAGAAGGGAAATGGAAGAGAGGAAGACCAAAGATAATCTGGTGTTGAACTGTGGAATAGGAACTCAAGACCCTCCATCACAACTGGGGAACTGTCCAGAAGCTGGCCCAGAACAGACAGGCATGGAATGTTTTTGCTGCTGCTCTACATGCCAGACGGCATAATGGGCATGATTGATATTAGTTACCAAGTGAGTCTACTCTGGAAAAGGAGATAACGTATGATTACCCACAAGACTTTTGTTACTACATCACTAGCCTTGTTTTAAAATAAAGATACTTTTGTTTGACTGAATGCAACTCTCGAGACTTTATGTGCTCCCACTCTGCAGGAATTGCCAATAAAAGGGCTTAGCACAAGGTTCAGTAAGAATAAGCAAACAATATTTTAATGTTTTTAGAACAGAAAAGCAAATTGATATACTCACAAATATTCCCAAGAAAATGATATTCAATGGCCATTTTCTGGCCACTGAGTCACAGCAGATGAGAATAAAGTAAAATACAAAGAACACGCCACTGAAAACAAAAAACTGGAATTACTCCATGTTTATAAATACTTATTAACTAAATAAGCAATAACAACTTTCGAAAAACCAAGTAAAAAAACTGTTATGTTTCTAGTCTCAGCATATTCAATACTTCCTGTTTTTTGATCTTATAGAGTGTTACAACCATTACTAAAATTGTTAATGAATACAACATTTTTGTACAACTGTTTGATGTTTGACTGAGATGAAAGTTATTTTGTGATAATGATCAAGTCTTTTGCTGAAATTAAATTATATTTTCTGGTATTGAATAGCAAAAGGTGTAATGTTAAGAATAATAATAATTAATAATAATAATAATACAGTCTTTATTCATCTCATCAGATAAAATACATATCTTATGTTACAAAAAAAATTGAAAAATATAATTACAAAGTTCTGCACTTTGATTTCAATAATTATATAATATCATAACTACATGTAATATAATTACGAATTACTTATAAAACGACATTATAATTAAAAATTATTCGATTGAAGAAACTATTTTTAAAATGTTCGGTATTTATTTTCGGTCTGACGCAAGAAAGTTTGCGTAGTCGTTTTGACGAAAGTTTGGTTTCTCGTAACATGCTAAACAGAGGATGGTTATTATTATTGATTTTGTTTACAAGCTGGCAGTCATGTTTTTCTACAAGATTATAGATATTATATAATACAGAAGTGTAGCGGCATTTATAACATCTAGTAAGAAAACTTTGAGCAGCAGTTAAGTCAGAGAGTTACACTAGCAGAATAAACGGGAAGAGCGTAAAGTAATTTAGGTAGGACTAAAGAGTTAAAAAGATGATCTATTTCTTCTTGGTCATAACCTTCCTTGTGTAAAGATCTAATAATAAACAAACACTTGTTTGCATTAAAAAACTTGTTCTTAATATGAAGGCTTGTACTTAATATGAAAGCTAATGGAATGCTGCAGCCAAAAATAAATTTTTCCCTAACAGGGAGATAAAAATGTTATACTTACAATGAAGCAAAGTACAAGGCACTGTTGTTTTGAACATAGTTCTTCACCCCATCACTAAAATAAATAAAATTTTATTTCAATTAGTTTTCGATCATGACCACCGGATCGCCTTAACAGTGTTTCTGTAAATTTTACTAGAAGAGACCATCTCATTGAAGCCTTGTGGTTTTTATCATACATGTCCAGTACATATGAAATGACTCTGGTGGTCTGTTGACTGTAAGTCACAGCCCGTGAGAGACTTGGAAAATATTCCTCATGTTATACAGGAAGAGAAAAGTCAATACCAATTGCAACAGAAGGTCACAAACTGACACGCCATTGACGGTCTGGAAATGTCATAAGACACTTTGAAAATGTCCCTCATGTAGCTTTGGGGGGATAATTTAAAGTCATGATCAATTGCAACAGACTGCCACAACCTAGTTGTCATTGAAAAAAATCTGTCAAACAAACTATGCAGTTATATATGTGTTATACGTATCATTATATTCATTCTTTAAATGTCTGGATCAAAAGACGAGTATGGCTTTTTCTCTGTTATCTAATTGTCTCGAACAAAAACTATGCAGCTTCTGATATGTGTATGAATTGTTCTCCAAATGTCTGGAACAAAACTATGCTGCTTGGGATATGGGTATGGCTTGTTCTGTAAATGTCTCGAACAAACTTTGCATATCAAATGTGTATGACTTGTTCTCTAAATTAAATGTCTCCCACAAAACTATGTGGCTTTTGATGTGTGTATGACTTGTGTTCTAAATGTCTCACACAAACTAAGCAGCTTCCAATAAGTGTATGACTTATTCTCTCATAGTTTTTTTTTCTCTTAAAGATCAGTCATGATATTTCACCCTCTCCACTACAACATGAAGAATACTTTCTAAGTCTCTCTTGACCTGTCACCGACCATCAATGACCTTGTCAGTTGGTGACCATCTGGTCACGAAACTACACCCTTTCCTCAACAACATGAGGAATATTTTCTCAGTCTCTCATGACCTGTCACCGACCATCAATGACTGTCAATGACCATGTCAGTTAGTGACCGTCCGTCATGATCGGTTTTGGTTCATCATGAAATTACACCCTTCTCCTAAAAACTTAAGAGATATTATTTTTCTAAGTCTCTCATGACCTGTCACCAACTGTCATTGACCATTGACAATCGGAGTTAATTTGTGTGTATTGGACTTCCTTAATTTTTATGGTCCTTCTTGTCATCTTTTTTTCTATTTATTTAAGCAATAAAAAGCATTTTCAGTGTCTTTGGCTTGTGATATTAATGTGAGGGGGATATGTTGGGAGAATCGAAAAAAAAACTTGAAAGTCACAAGCTGACTTTGGCTTGTGACTTTCAATTTCTTATCAATTTGACCAATATTCCTGGAGTTTTGTTGCTTTTATGCAATAACAAACAAACAAACATCAACAATAAAAGAAGCATGTAATTTAATATCAACATTCAAGTTCTCCATACATACACATTAGAATCGAGGAAAAAATTTATTAGAAAGTTTGCCATTAGAAGAGGCCAACAGTCACCTCAGTTTCTAGACAAATTGCAAAACAATCTTATTTGCAGTAGCTTTGGCAATATTTTCTTAAAGGCTTTCATAGAGACTGGAAAAAATAACTAGTGAAATTGTCTTGAGACAACTTTTAAAATGAACTCATGTATTCAAGTTTTGGAGAAAACAAATTCATTTGGACATTTTGGATAGTACATCCCAAGAACATGCCGTCGAGCTGTATGCTATCTGTAACAATAGAACTTCATGTGCCCTGTATCTGGATTGGGACAATATACAACATTTTGTTTCATTTTTCATTTTTACTTTTTTTGTTAATTTTGAAGGAATAATTGTACATTATAACTGAAAAGCCCTTTGGGAGATGTTAATAAAGTGTTATTCTAAAGGAATTGCCAAAATTTGTACCTCAACATCCCATCACTCCATAAAGGCGAGTTTCAGTCTTTGTTATTAATGATGAGTTGACTATTATTTCATTGGCAGTTTGAAACAAAGACTACTTTGTATACTTTGTTTAAAGTGCCTATGAAGTGAAAATTTTTATTACTTCCTTGGATAGACCTTGCTAAATGAGGCATAGCGGTCTAATTTTTTTTCAAAATCTTTTATGGTTCTTGAAATATTAACATTTAAAATTCTCAACTAATGATGTAATGTGGGGTTCCAACAAATTTACATTTGTTTTAATTCTGCTGCCAATCTATAATCTTTCAATGTATTAAAGCCAAACTTGGACTGCTGATGTATCTCAAGGTAGATAGATCACCACAGCAGGTTTGGCTTAAATTTGTCCAAAGGTTATGGATTGGCAGCAGATTTAAATAAAATGGAAATTTGTTGGAACCCCACATTATGTCATCAGTTGAGAACTTTAAATGTTTATATTTCAAGAATCATAAAAATTTTGGAAAAATTGTTTTCACCGCTATTCCTCTCTTAGCAAGGTCTATCCATGGAAGTAATAACATTTTTCGCTTCATAGGCACTTTAAAGACCTAAAAGTGTTTAGAGTTAAAAAGTTTTGTTTGTAAACATTATGCTAACTGAAATCTGCCTAATAGATACTAATCATAAAAAAACAAATTGAAGGAAATTAGTAGTGATATTACTTACTGATATATGAACAGACAAATGAAGGCTGTAGTGACCAACAGCTGCACAGTCAAAAGTGCATAGACCTGGAAAAATTAATAAACATTTAGTATTATCATTGTACTAATTACCTCCTAACTGTATTCCAAGTGAATTTGAATAAGTACTAACAAATACAAAACAATAATTAATTAGTACTCAGAAAAAAGAGTAAAATTACACACTTAACATTCTTACCTTTCTGATGAATGCTGTTTATTGTTGGTACCATGAAAAAAATAGAAAAATGTTATAAGTAATCAGCCACACTAACTTGCTATCATATTACATTATTGTATAAGACACATATCATTTGCCGCCTGGGTTAAGTTTTTTAAAGACCGATTCACTCTGACCTGGGGTAAAGTTATTAATTATATGTGTTCTACTTCTTACAATTTGTTTACTGATTTGGTTTGGAATTTTTGTTGAGGCCACACCAAAGGTGTTTATCTCAGGGAGGTTTGACTGTATAATGAAATGCTTCAACTTATAAAATGTTATAAGTGTTATAATTTAGAGGTTTTAGTTATAATAATAACTTATCAATCAAGAGCAAGTTCCTACTGGGATATATCAGACAGTAGAGGGATTGATGTTCAACAAGAGTTAGTTCTGAAAAAGTAAAGACAGAGTTGTATTTTTATGACATTAATAAGTTATCTATTATGTTTTTTTTAAACCACTTACAAATTTTAAAAACGAAAGCGAAATCTAAAAGAACGGTAAAAAAGAAAAAAAGTTTGCCACGGTTGTTACAAGACAATCTTGTCCTATCGACAGACCATATCAACAGGCTGTCTAACAATTTGATGATTGTCATGAAGTGTCGCGTATTTTCGAGTTCACATTGAGTCTACAAAATCCATTTTTCTTTACTTTTCATTTATACTTCGCTAAAGACTAAACGTGACAGGTAAATATCTTGCTAAAAGTGCATCGTTCGATATTCTATTATTCTACAAAACAGCCAAGGTGTTCTATTTGGCGGCTCATCGAATTTGACAACGTAACATACATAATGTGCAAGTGTCAACATAAATATAAAACTTTAAAAGGGCAAGAAATAACAGTTTCAACTAACGACACCAGAAACGCTTTTAAAAATTGCATTTCTACCAAAAAGACAACAAAGGGAACGAGGGTTTCAAAAACCTTCCAAGTTTTTCAAATCAGAACAAAAAAGCTATGCATATCTGTGAAACAGCTGTCGAACTGACCATAATATAATCAAAAAATAAAAACAAAAGTTCAGATAACCACAACTTGTTAAATTGAAAGTGACTGCTCTCTGATGAAGCCTTTACCTCGCCGGATAGTCCTGTCAGTGAACCCAATGGGCGAATCGTAACCGTAATAGGGCTGTTCACCTACATACTCTGCATCTGGTGCCTGTTGTTTGGGCCATGGTGTTGGTTGAGCCGTGGGTTGAACGCCGCCATATTGAACTGTTGGTTGTGTAGAATCCTCGTAGGATGGAGGAGCAGGGTATCCTTGCTGTGGCGGAGGATATGCGGCACCATAGTTCTGTGGCGGTGGATATGCAGCTCCCGGTTGTGCTCCTACAGCAGCAGGGGGATATGGATATGGCGGCTGCTGTTGTTGAGTTGGGTATGGAGCCGACATGTTACAAATACCCTACTTCTTCACTGCTTTTAAATAGTCCTTGAAGCCTAGTAATCGTTACCAAAGTTCTGTTGAAATCCCTTCTCAGTATCTTCCGTTCTATCGGGAAATTTCGACAGCGAATTGGAAGGACCGGAAAAAACTTTCTTATACTTTATAGGCGCTTTCTTAGGAAAACTTACTTTCAGCCTGGCACTAGTCACGTGATATCTGTCTTGTGACGAAACTCTTCGAAAATATAAACAATGTCAAAAATAGCATTTGCGTCAATTGCGTGTCAGCATAACGTTGCGCGTTGCAGAAAACCTTTTCATTCGTCAGTTTTCTCAGTTTTTGCATGTGTTATGGCAGGAGAAGTACTGACTTTGACATCTTAAAAGGGTTAAGATTAACTGAGAAGTTTGAAAGATATGAAACGGCCGTTTTTTTAAAGGTGTATAAAACATTGCACCAACGTTCGTGCTGTGGGTCACGCATATAGGCCCCGACACACTCTTTCTTTGACTCTGCGCTCTGCTTGTTACGAGGATCCCTACCCCACCATCTCCGGCTCTTTCTTCATTTCTTTGATTGCTGTGCCCGCTATGTTCAGCTGTCAACCCCCCCATTGAGCGGGTGTCACAAGATTTCAAGATTTCAATCCTTGTCATTATTTAAACTACCGTATTCGGTATCTGATTTAATCTATTTGATAATTGTTCTAGAAATGAATATAAACTGACTTAAACTATAAAGTTCTTTTCAAAATATCCCAAAAATACAAGCATTTCGGCCAGTGTAGTTTGGCAATTTTCCTGGGGGAGCATGCCCCCGGACCCCCCTGGAGGCTCGCGCCCTTGGTGCTCCCGCCTAAAACCTTCTTTGCCAGCCCTTACGCTGCAAGCTTCGTCATCTGGAAGTCCGCTACACTTCACTCTGCTGCCACTTACCTTGCATCCTTACCGGCTTCCATTGATAGGGCATTGATAACAGCACTCTGAGAGAGATGGAGGAACTAACGACGTTAAACAAAGGTATTTGTACCTTAACGAGATATTGCAGGATAAAGCCTTTACGTGCGTTACGGTTTTTTAGTTTGAATGACAGCAAAAAGACACTGATGACGTCAAACTTGCTAAATTGACTTGAAGCGTAAAACGTTTTCTTGTGTTGAAAAATGTTTTCCGCTGCCTCTCTTCGAGTACGAACCTCGACAGGATCACCCTGTTTCGCGCCCTGTTTTGTTTTGAATTCTGCTCAGATCCAAGTGTACAGAATGTTACAACAAGTAAAGATTTAAAATTGAAAATGATAAAGCGGCGGAAGGATTGGTTGAGCTGGGGGCACAAGATTCACTAGCAATTTCGGTACCCATATTTTTGATAATAACACTGTAATCATCGCTGAAAATAGAGTTTTTGTCAATTTTTTCTAAAAGGCATAAAAATTACAGCCTATTTACTTATTAATACTCCTCACTGAGTTTAAGTACCTATCAAGCTTAATTTTTTACTTCTTGATTAAAAATGTTGTCATCTGAGAACCCAAAAATCGAATAACCAAAGAAAGTTTCCTCGTCTAAGTATTATTTTTAACCAAAAAAAGATTGGAATATAAATTTTGATCGAGCAGGCCAGGGACTGGTAACCTGCGACGTAGCAGCGGTGAGTTATATGGTTTTTGTTTAAAAAAGTTCATTTCAATTAAAAGATGTCATAAAAATTTTATTTCAAACAATTTCAAGGGAGTAATTTGTTGATTAAAGTCATAACAATGTGACTATTATAGTCAGGATTGAAATTTTTGAGATAATAAAAAATTGCCTTTGTTTCATGCCTCGTGCTACGTCATCATTGCACGCTTCAACTCTAACTGAAAAATGTAACAGGATCAGCGCGAAAAGGTTTTATTTTCAAAAATTACTAGTATTAAAGGGTTCTACTATTCATCTGGAACTTAAAAAAATAAGCTTGACAGGGACTTAAGTTTGATGAACTTTTTAAAAGTCACAGTGCCATTCCGTAAGATTTCGAGGTCGTATATTTCATTTTGATTATTCCGTCCTTAAATTAACTTACCGGGAGCATGCAAGCCTATCAAAATGTTTTAGAAGTTTAAAAACATGTTGAGCACAGAACCTCAATTTCATGTGATTGTCTTATCCTTAGTCTGTAAACAGGCTCTTCGACGAAATTAGTTGGGAGGTCCTAGTCCCCTTTCCAACTAATTTCGTCTAAGAGCCTGTTCACAGGCTATCTTATCCTGAGAGCGGGATACACAAATCGCTAGCAACCCTTGTACCCAGAAGTATGCAAATCGCTGGGTACCGAAATCGCTGTGACACCGGTACCGCAGGTCTGTAGCCAGAATTATTTAAGGAGGGTGCGATCGAATGAGAAGACGGACAAGTACAAAACGAGCACCGAAGCAGGGCAGGGAAATTTGAAAATTAGGTTGTATGAGAGTGAAATGTAAAACAACAAGCGCGCAAGACAAACCTTAAGAAACTTTGGTATTATTAAAACTTTTGATGTTCAAAATGAATTATTAAAGAAAACATAGAAGATGACGTTGCTTTTTCAAAAAGTTAGTGGATAAAAAAGCCCCTCCCCCCCTTTAAAATATACAGAGAAAAGATCTCGCATAATTTGTTACTTAATTGTGATGTACCAGTGCGTAAACATATTAACGATGACCGTGGAGATAAAATGGCGATAAAATCAAGAAAAGGGAACTAGCGTATAAGCGTTTTCTTATTGGAAATTTTCATTTGCACAAACCATGAAACCTCGTTCTCGTGCATATTTTATTCATTGACGAAAGAGTCTGGGCACGAACGTTGGAAATTGTAAACATGGCGGCTTGAACTTTGTAGAAACCACTTTTGGAAGCGAAATGGCCGAAACAGTATTAAATAAAATGCCCGGGGAAATAATATATTTCGTTTCAAGATAGAATGAATGTGCTTTGTATAATGGACGATTCGAATGTGCATTATGACCTCAGCGCCGTCAAGAATTCCCTTGCTGTATGTACTGTCATTTTACTCATCTTCACCTTTCAGTTCTTCAGGTAAGAATTATTAATATTGCACTTTCAAAAGTTTATGTGAATCAGCAAAAGTTAGCAGAGGAGGCCGCTAGGAATAGTGAGCTATTTTCAACTCTGTTATTTTTCTTTGATTTTTTGAACTGCCTTTTTTCGTTTCTTTTACTACGTCCTCTTCATTTGGTCTTGTTCTTGTTTAATAAGTTATACTGCTCAAAAGATCTATTGCGACTTTGTCAATTAGTAGGTGTACCTCGTTTAAGTTCATTTTTATCCAAAATATGGCTGCGAGGAACTGTTTTATACGTCGCCGCCACTGGATTTCCCTCGAGCTCCCAGTCGGTTTAACTGTACGCGTGGCAACATGTTTCGCTGTTCCGCGTTGGAAGATCGACTTAAGAAACTTTCAATACGGAATTAAAAATTTCAACAAGGTAGCAAGTTTAATGAAACCAGCAAGCAAGTGTCAGCCACAATCAAAAACCTGAATTCTTTCTTCATATTTTTAATCAAGCTTAAGCAGCAAATGTCAGTATGTAAAGATAATAAAAAATTAGAATATTTACATAATAACAATAGAGTATAATAAATGAACATATTAACAATTATGATGATGGCGAGTAGTAATAGTGAGCAATGTGTAGTTAACTGTTCTTGTCCTTTGGATTAGTCTAAGAAATTTTTCTTTACTCAGAGAAGTTTCATTTCATATAATTAAGTTTTTAATTTAGCTGAGCATTTACTTATTTATTTACGCATTTAAAAAAAGTATTTTAGGTAGTAAATGAGTAGGCCTCTTATTTGGGTTGAGTCCTTTATGCTTGTGACCTTGTATATTACAAGGAAGCATTAAGTGTAGAAACACCAATAATATAGTCACATAAAATGAATTTATTTCCAGAAAGATTGTTAAAAAATATCTTCAGTACCATCCAGATGTATCTTAATGTGGTAACAGTCGACCCCATCATCCCATAGTAAGGACAATGGAACCGAGAGGGCCAGGAGGGAGGGGGAGGGGGTTGCTGGTCCTCCCAATAGTTTTCTGGCAAATAAATGGACTTTTAAGTGAATTTCAAATTTTACTGTGTCACCCTCCCCCCTCCCCCTAAACAAAGTGGCTTGAGCCTCATTAGCCAGATGTTGTTATTTTCAGATTTCTGATTCTTCTTCATTCAGTGTTAACCAAAATTTTTTGATAATGCTTGCTACAACATCCTCAAAGTCTCTGAGTGATTTAAAATTTATAAACTGTTTTTATCAAAACATGACTTATGTCATGTTTGAGGTTAATTTTGAAAATTGAATATCTACAATGCTCATGTGCTCAGACAATTTATTCAAAAGTGTTTGAGTTAATTTTGTATAGATTAAAGTGAATAAAGTCTGATCAGTTGCAAACTGATAGGTCCTAAATAATTCCAAACATTGTGATTGCATCAAATGTTTCATTCTGAGGGTCTGTAAGGGACAATTTTTTGCGAAGGGACAACAATATTGAGTGTATCCCATTGGATATTACCCAAGCACAAGGGATTGGCCCTCAGGATGACAGGATAACCTCTGAATTCTTTCCTGTAAAAGATAAAATGGAAGTGCAAATAAATATTGTTGTTGTTGTTGTTAATGGTTCTGTGCTCTCTTGTGGGTCAATTTGTTACTGAAATTATAAAAGTAAAACAATCAGCAAGCGTAGATGTTAGCCAATTCTTGTTTTAACAATTTGACTTTATTTAGCTTTTTATTAATTATCTGTTATTAGTTGCTTTACCTTATCCTTTGGGTTTTGGCTCCTGATTGCTGGTGTAGCTGCAGGATATCTTGTGTTTAGGTGAGGCTGGATTGTAAATAATCATGTATATTATAGATGACATTTTGAATTTTTTGTGAACTAGATAACTTATTATTAAACTAACATTGAAGGATGAAGTTATCCTTCATGATCATAAGATTTATGATTATATCAGTTTAAAATAAAGCACTGATTTATAACACATGCTCTGGTTTTTGTGATGCATTTTTAAGAGTGCACATCAACAGCTGGTTTGCAGATACACTATTTGCATTAAAATATCAATTGAGTGTATCTGCTTATTGGCAGTTTGGGTGGCTTATTTTATGAAATAAATATAAAACTTGTTTGTTTGCACTATTCAGTGATGGAAAAATTTGTGAAATGTTTTGTTCACTCAAGAAGTCCAAACAAAACTCACCTGCTGCTTGTTTAAGATCTCTAGGTACTTCAAATTCTTTCATGAACAAAAGTTCCAAGCATCTGATGCAACAATTTTTTAATCAACTTAACAAGAAACTTGTCTTTGTATAATAACAAAAAATAAAATTTTTATTGATTTTGATGTTGTGACACATTCTCACAGATAAGATCACAAGCACTAAGATGGCAGTTCCCTTAGTTTGCAGGTTTTGTGAATGATCTTTGAGGGTGTGGCTTAAAGAATTGCAAGAATTGTTATATTAATTTTGGAATCCCAAAGAGATGTTCTTAATTAAACAAAATCATGTAAAAGACTAGTTTTGGAGCAGAGCTTCTCTTTTCATTAGGAGAATTTAGTAACTACAAACTCATTACTGAGCACTCTCTAGGGTGAAAGGGTAAAGTTTATGCCCGGGATTCAGAAAAAAGATGTTAAATATTTTTTTAATGAATCCATCACAGTATTTTAATAAGTAAACCATAGACATGCACATGCACTCAGATTGTGTACATATCAAATATTTTGCAGCTATATTCCTGTGCTCCCAAGCCTCTTTTCATTCACTCAACAGTCACAAGTTCAGGTAACTAACCAGTATATTCTGATCAGTTAATAAACCGAGAGCTTGGTTATAAAATGACTGAATTGTCGACTACTATGAGTTCATTGAATTTCAGAAAAAAATGCTGTGTATAAAACCCGCAGAGTAGGGTGGAGGGATACTATGGGAATTTTAGAAACATTGCAGTATACAAGACCCACAGGGTAGGGTGGAGGAATATTGTGGGAATTTCAGAAAGAGCACAATGTACAAAACCCATTTGGTAGGGTGAAAGGATACTATGGGAATTTTAGAAACATTGCAGTGTACAAGACCACAGGGTAGGGTGGAGGGATATTGTGGGAATTTCAGAAAGAGTACAGTGTACAAAACCCGTTTGGTAGGGTGGAGGGATACTATGGGAATTTTAGAAACATTGCAGTGTACAAGACCCATAGGGTAGGTTGAAGGGATACTGTGGGAATTTCAGAAAGAATGCAGTGTACAAAACCCACAGGGTAGGGTGGAGGGATAATATGGGAATTTTAGAAACATTGCAGTGTACAAGACCACAGGGTAGGGTGGAGGGATACTGTGGGAATTTCAGAAAGAGTACAGTGTACAAAACCCATAGGGTAGGATGGAAGAATACTAGGGAAATTTCAGAAACAGCGCAGTCTTCAAAACCCTTAGGGTAGGGTGGAGGGATACTATGGGAATTTTAGAAACAGTGCAGTGTACAAAACCCATTTGGTAGGGTGGAAGGATACTATGGGAATTTTAGAAAATTGCAAAGTACAAGACCCACAGGGTAGGGTGGAGGGATACTGTGGGAATTTCAGAAAGAGTACAGTGTACAAAACCCGTTTAGTAGGGTGGAAGGATACTATGGGAATTTTAGAAAATTGCAAAGTACAAGACCCACAGGGTAGGGTGGAGGGATACTGTGGGAATTTCAGAAAGAGTACAGTGTACAAAACCCGTTTAGTAGGGTGGAAGGATACTATGGGAATTTTAGAAACATTGCAATGTACAAGACCCATAGGGTAAGGTGGAGGGATACTGTGGGAATTTCAGAAAGAGTACAGTGTACAAAACCCGTTTAGTAGGGTGGAAGGGTACTATGGGAATTTTAGAAAATTGCAAAGTACAAGACCCACAGGGTAGGGTGGAGGGATACTATGGGAATTTCAGAAAGAGTACAGTGTACAAAACCCGTTTAGTAGGGTGGAAGGATACTATGGGAATTTCAGAAAATTGCAATGTACAAGACCCACAGGGTAGGGTGGAGGGATACTATGGGAATTTCAGAAACAGTGCAGTGGTACAACACCAACAGGGTAGAGTGGAGGAATACTGTGGGAATTTCAGAAAGAGTGCAATGTACAAGACCCACAGGGTAGGGTGGAAGAATACTGTAGGAATTTCAGAAACAGTGCAGTGTACAAAACACACAGGGTAGGGTGGAGGGATAATATGGGAATTTCAGAGAGAGTGCAATCTGCAGCCATATGACTTGAATAAAAATAATTTAATTATGGTACTTTTTCAGTCCATTCAACAAACA
Source organism: Hydrozoanthus tunicans (assembly GCA_026413305.1). NCBI lineage: Eukaryota > Metazoa > Cnidaria > Anthozoa > Zoantharia > Hydrozoanthidae > Hydrozoanthus > Hydrozoanthus tunicans. The sequence continues at coordinate 15,846 of JAOBAT010086683.1, forward strand.
AAACTTTATTTTTTTTAGCTCAAGGAGAGTCAAGCGCCCCTCCCTCCAGTTACGTCTGGTTGCTCAATCTGTGGAAACCCCAAATGCCAGAGACACAGGTAGAAAATTGATAACCATGCCATGCTTCAACAAAAATATTATCTGAACAATAACCGTGCCCTAAATAAAATTCAGAAACTGTTTTTAGTTGATTGAAATAACAGTGTTTAATGAAATAGGCTAAATAGTTTTTTAGAAATTAGTTTTCTATAAATTGTTGCAGAAATGTTTTGACTGTGTGGTCATCTTCAGTAGTGCTTGAATTAGCATAGCGTTACTAGTTTTGGTTTCTAATTGACTAGCAGAAGAGTTTTCCAGCAAAGGAATGTTGGAAGTCGATTTTTCCCACATGTGGGATGAATAAGCTCTCTATTATTTTCCTTCTGGAGATGTTGAAACAACAATGTTTTTAGTAACAATGTTCAAGTTCAGTTTTGGAACTTGAAATTGAATTTCACTTGGAAGTAAACACAAATATTATTACTAAAGGTAGTGGTGTGTATTACAAATGAAAAATTGGTTTTTCTAAAGATCCAAGGTTTTCATGAATAACAATAGTGTTCAGCTGGCAAGATAACCTGCTAGATTTCTTTTTGCCAGCTTTAATTTTAAAAGCAAGTGGTAACTTACTATTTTATATAGGTCAACACAGCCAAATAAAAAGTGTTGTGCAAAATAACTTCAGAGCAAAATCCTCCAAGATATTACACAGGAGGGGGGGGGAGAAACCTGAGATTTTTTCTGAAGAATCAAGGGATTGATCCAGAGTCATTGTTTTGTACTACTTAGTTTTCACTCTTGTTGATTAAATTCTTGATGATTTTACCTTTTAACTCTTGATTGCAGGCCAGAGATTTCAAAAATTATCGTGCAGGTAAAAACTAATAGTCAGATGTTTAATGGCAATTTTTTCAGATCTCTTTACCTTGACAGTGATAAATTATGTTTTATGAAATGAAATTGAAAAGGATCATTTGAAAGTGAAAATAAGACTTTTTTTCAAAGATGTTTACTCTGACATTCAATATTTACATTTGTCAGACCCTATTTAATCACTGAATTCAAATCTAATAGACAAACACTCCTTTCAGTGAGTTAGTCATTTCATGAATAAAATCCAGGTAACAAGCTAAGCCAAAGGGCAAGTTTTACAAATTTATGCACTATTAACAGCCATTGTGGTTTAGTCCTCAGACAAGTTTGATTTTCAACTTAAAGATTTTCAAGATGAAGTGGCGATTTTAAGAGGGGGAATCAGAAAAAAGGATAGCTCTTTGTAAGATTTGAGATAACCCAATATAGCAAACCTGTTCCATCTCCTCAAAATGACTGAAATTTAGTGATGAGAAGTATATAATTTTCTTACCACAATATTATGTACAAGCTGTTCATTTTCAAAAACAGAGCTCTGGCTAAGTAAATGGCCTACAAAATATGGCATAAATATATATGATTTTTATTTATGTTGTTTTCTGAACATTCTTTTGAACCATGGGACAAGAAAATTGGAAGTTTTGGATTATTTTTGTACCAAAGGACTCTTTAAAGTTTCTGAGTGTTTGAAGTCATCAAAAAATAATAATAAGCTTTCAAATTTTTGCTAGATCAAAATTGAAATTAGGCTGCATTGAAATAATTTTACACTGACTTTTTCAGTTACTAATAAAGCTACGTAAAAGTATTGGCTTAGAACACTTTCTGGGACTAATTATTTATAAATGTAAACTATTTTCATAGCCATGGGATGGTCTTTCAATTCCACAATCAGTTGACAGTGCTTTGGAAGAGGTACAGTATATGTTATAGAATAAATTGTATCGTTCACCATTAAATTTCAGTTCTCTATGTTAATTGTTTCTGATCCCTTACAAGTATGTGTTGTTGAAGCTTGAACTGAAAGACCAGAAATGGTGTGATTTGAACATTCTTTTGTCTACTTTCAAATTAACCCTACTATCCTGGTTTTTGGACTAAACTTTCAAAAGAATATGGAATAAAGGAATTTTTTCATACTTAAGTTGTACATAATTAAAAAATTTATATATGAACATACTTTGTTAGATCAATTCCTGTTTTCTCACTACAAACAGACTTGTTTTAGAAGGGTTTAGTAAGTAGAGGTTAGATAAAAATATTTTTGTTTTGGTTCTTTACAGTTCTTGGATCTTGTGTTGGAGAACTTTGTTTACGGATGGTATCGGTAAGTAAATAGCTGTTAGTTTATCTTGATTCAGTTAAACTAATTTGTTGAGTGTACTGTTGCATATTTCTTTTGAACTTGGCATTCATGTTTTACTTCCATTTGAAGTCTGACAGCTATAGTTAATGTCCAAAGTGCTGGAGTAGGATCCACAGAAAGTAGTAAATAAAGTTGCTAGCCATGCAGTTTCACCAACATTGAAGTACATGTACAGTTTTGTAAAGTAATTAGTAGAGGATTAATGCAGTACTTGTAATGTATACAAATTGTT
>JAOBAT010086694.1:0-18352 GCA_026413305.1 Hydrozoanthus tunicans
TGGTAGTGGTAGTAGTAGTAGTAGTAGTAGTAGTAGTAGTAGTAGTAGTAGTAGTAGTAGTAGTAGTAGTAGTAGTAATAGCAGTGGTAGTAGTAGTTGTAGTAGTAATATAGTATCGAGGTAGCGTTTTGCTTACGAAAGAGATATTTGCTCACTTTTGCTTTGCCTGTCATTGTTAGAGATTCCGAGACAACTATTTCTCCCGACGCGTCTAATGGGGCAATAATGCTTATTTCTGGGGTAGGAAGGCTTCCCTTTTCCACAGTGTGCAAGGAAGTCTCGTAGTGGCCAGGCCTTAGGAAGTTTGCCACTCCAATTCTAAACGTATATTTTGTTCCTGACTGTAAAAGGCTTCCCGGAATTTTCGCGCGGTCAGTAGAGGGCGTGAGCGATGAAAGGAGAGAGCGTATGTCCGAAACTTTTCCTCCGCTTGCTGGTGATTCTAGTGCCCAGGAATAGTTCATCAATCTTCCTCCGCCGCCAACCGACAGGGCCGCAGAGAGAGTTAGGTTCCCGCAGGAACCAATAAGAGTGGGGCCTGCGGAGAGTTAAAAGACATGATCAGTTTACCGATCGAGGTTTTTTCCTTTTGAACCTCTATCACCCCTTTCCAATCATCAAAATTCCTCTTCTAGGGAGTTTCAAATTGATGTAGCGTGAATAAATAAAAGCTATGCTGAGTTCATTTCATGCTCTGTAAGCGTGTGTGTTTTGACCCTTTTTTCATTCACGAGATGTCTTAATGGCGCGTATGTTATATTTATCAGTAGTTAATAAAGGCCGAACTACCAACTAAAGGGTCAGCGAAGCTCTAACTTCAAGTTGTTTGAACTTTATTTTTGCTTTAATAGAACTCACACAACTTTTCCAAGAAAAAATGCATTTTTCTATTACCGACAAACATTAGGAGTCTAAAGAACCCACTCCAGCCAATGTACTCTTTTTAAAATGCAAATTTAAAGGCCAGTTACACCTTCTGAACAGTAAAAGATAGTCTAATATTCTTGAATTTAGAACGAAACACTTCAATTGCCGGTTAGTTCAACACAAATTCCGCATCACCTAGATAATTTTACCAACACACGTTTACTTTTCCAAGTCTAGAATTTTCCAGGCCATGAAAAATCCTTTTTCAATTTCCATGATTTTTCAGGACCGTATGAAACCTGTTTACATGAATAAAGTGAAATGCTCAATCTATTTGTTTCACACATCCTACAGTTTTTGACAAAAAACGTATTTATTTTGTCTCTTTTAGTTCCGGTCGTACTTGTAATTTTTCCCAACGAGAGCCAATGCATTTCATTGAACAAGTTTGGTAGAGTTTTGTTTTTCGTACTCAGTAGTTTGCTCTGTTTGGTCAACTTTCATTTTCTCAGTAGAAAAATACTGCCTTATTTTGTATGTGTTATGAGAAAAGTTAGATCTTGATGACTGCGCCGGGAGTGAACACGTCAGTACATCACAAGTAAAATCAACAACCTAACGAATAACCACACAGCCTTCTAAAGAACTTTTAAAAATTTCCCAAAAAACTTCATCAAGGAAACACTAGTAACCGATATTTGATGGCAAGTTGTTGCCTGGAAAAAAGTTTCAGGAAACCATCTAATTTATACTACCATGACGCAAGTTTGTATACATACCGCTTATTACAGGAACCGGTTTGACTGGGTTGGCAGGTGGAGCTACCGTTACAGATCCTTGTGCAGTTCGGCCTAGTGCTTCTTCAAACTGTTTTATCACGCCGTCTTTAACGGTTACAACGTCTCCGGGTAATATGACTGCTCCGCTGCCTAAGTTGATTGCCAGTTTTGCCTTGTTGGGCCAAGTACACGAAGGATTTTCGCCCAGCTTCCCAACTGTTGAAGCATCAAGAATTCCAGCACAAGTTTTCACAATTTCACCATTTGCATTTTTTGCTTCGACTTCAGTGTTAAAGGTCACAAAGATTTCTGAGCCGCCGTTCGAAAATTGTGCTTTGGTGATATTTGGCGATGGGGCAAAAATCTCGAGAATAAGGGCGCAGGCGTTGTGATTCCCTCCATCCATGCTCAGCTTCAAACTATGGCGTCCAGATGGTATATCGTTTGGTACTACATACTTCATACTACCCGCACTCACGAATTGTGCTGGTATCTTGAAGTTGTTTAAGAAGCAATAAGCTTCTGTCCAGTTGAAAAAGTTTACACCTTGGATGGTGACGGAGGCCGGTAGATCATCTGTCTGAACCTTTGGAGGTAAAGCAACATAAATGGTGACAATTTGAAATCACGGCTCATTTTCTGCATCAAGGTTCAATTTCCTGTCGCAATAAGATCTTTTTTCTTTTCAATCAATTAATCAATCAATCTACCAATCAATAATTTTATGTGGACACGTAACACCAAGGAGCACTTATCAAGCTGCACGTGTGCATGTTAAAAGACAGACCACAGCACTTGGTTAAAACGCTGCTCTTATCGATCAGTGTTCTTCTAAGTCTCCGGCTGGAAGATGAGAGACTAAACCAACGGCGTATTGCCCTCTTCCAAGATATTAGAGCCCTTAAACACCAGACGTCGGTGTTGCCACGAAGGCCAACCGGAATTCAAATATCAGTAGCTGACGCGTACTTGCAAACGTCATGCAGTCGTGGTGATAGTTACGAAGGTGAAAAACGTCTTGGCGGCCTCCGTGACGATCACCAAGACCGTATGACGTGTGGAAGTGTGGGTCAATTACCGATATTTGATTTCCAGTTGGCCTCCGTGGCAGCTTGAGGTCTCTATTGTCGCGAGAGAAGGCGGCACAATTGCTAAACCCTCGGCATGGCCGCGAATCGAGCCCGGGACCTCACGCTTGGCCGTAAGAGACTAATCATACCAACTGAGCCAAGGACCTAACATCTTTGAACAATTTCATCAATTTACCTTTCCTTGTCATGCAGAATGTTTTAACGTACTTCCTTTATCACTATTGAACCCTTCCCTTTCTTTTTAACATCCCAAGGACTACTAATACTTCTTCAAAAAAAGAGTACAATTTTGAAACAGATATATGAACCAGCTAGAACTAAACAAAAAAGCAGAAAATCAAATAAAGCCACAATTTTCTTTTTCAAGATTTTAGATGAGCATTAGATTTGTTGAGTATTGAAAGTAAATGCATCCATGAATCGGAACATTTGTTGCAATTTATCAAGTTGTATTGTTTGTATTTTACTGCCATATTTACTGCAATCATACGTTATTACACGTATATATTACTCGGGAGGGGTATTCCCTCTGCTGGTATGATTTGCAATTGGGTGCTGGTCGTATTTTTTAGGGTTCAAAGTCACCAATCTGGTATTTTTAGAAATTTTCTGGAAAAAAATCAAGATTGCTGTGTACAATACTACAATAGAAAGCAATCTCTTGAAAAACGATGTATTTGTATTGGAGTAGACAATTAATCGATCCAAGACTTACTTGTGAAGGATCAGTCCTGGTACAGTTGATTTCTGATTTATCGTAGTGGTAGAAACTGATGGTTTCGTTGGTTATAAGACTGTCAACCTTCACTTTTACTGTGTACCTCCCAGCGTTCACGCTTGATAATTGGTTGGTGAAGTTGCACGTTATTTTGGTTCGGTCGACAACCGTGGCTACAGCAACAAACACAAAACACTTTTAGTTTGTTACTCTCTGGGAAACATCTTCAATTAGCCAACAAAACTGCAAAACAGGCTCTTCCTTCTAATATTGTGTGATAAATAAATTATCGTCGCCGTGAGATATCAACGATAATTTGTTTATCACACAATACTACAAGTTTATATCCACTCGCCGACGCATTCAATCATCAAATGGGGGGCGGGAAATAGGTGCAATATGATTTGAAGAGGTGGTATTGAAATCAAAGAGCAATGTAGGGAGAGATAACGATCTCTTCCCATTGCTCTTCAGCCTTGATATTACAGTCGAACCCCTCAAAACGGACACTCAGATAAGACGGTCACCTCTTGAAAACGGACACCAAATCTTCGTCCCTGCCGTGCGTTTTCTTAGTCATTTACTGTATTTTAAGTCTCTATAAGACGGACACCTCTATAAAACGGACAGTTGAAGCAAGTCCCGAAGGTGTCCATCTTAGAGAGGTTTGACTGTACTTCTAAAGGCTTGTACTTTTAGTGGTTTCTAAGACAAAACTAAAGGTACCACTTGCCTCTCCATTTGTTGCCTTTCTTAATGAATAAGTATAAAAGGCATGATATCTGTATTTTGATCATTGAAACAAACTTTGTATTATTAATAGTTGTGTTAATAGTCAAATAACCACAAAATGTTGACAAGCTTTTACTAACAAACCTGTTATTTCAACGATTTCTGTTCCTGCTTCATCAAAGACCAAGCATGCAACACGATCTCCATTCAGCCCTGCCCCATGAACAGTTACCATGCCTATGTCTTTGGCAATTATGTTTGGTTTCATCTCTGAAATTGCAACACAGCTGGAACCATCCCCGCCACACACCCCACATGCATCTTTGATTTTACCACTGTTTGGAATCCCATCGCAGCCGGCGCACGTCGTGTTAGAACCAAAACATACACCTACAGTGTAAAACCAAGGTGTTCAGAAGGGTGGCATGCACGTATTACCAACTGACCCTGGACTCGCGTGGGTATTAGGAAGCGTTACGTATAATCCCCATTTAAAGCCTTGGGCTTATAAGACTTCATATGGGTTTCGGATGGGCTTATAAGCGCCGGGGGGGGGGGTAATACCCGGGGGGGCTTATAAGCGGAATAAAAAATGTTTCGGAACGACGAGACAATCGTATCTGTGAAACAAATTAAAGCTAACATTCCATTACGTTTTGAGTTACATTTGTTATACATTCATTGTGCGTCACAAAATCAAAACGGGAGTTTATTTAAAATCAGCTATATAACGACGGGAAAAAATGGAACGGAACAGAATGAAAGTCTTTATAACTATTGTTTTAAACTCCGCAGCCACTTGTTTACGTTTGTAACGTTTGGTTAGGAACGCAAAAAAAGCACACTTATATAGTAGATGGGTTTATATCCGGGGAGAGGAGGGGAGGGGAGGAGGGGGCTTACATCCGAAATAAGATATTCGTTGGTAAATGGATAGGCTTATATATATTTTCTATCTATTTTTTTGTTTCTTTGGTCCAGAGCAAAGTTAGAATTTCTGGATCATCTATTGCAATGCTTTTACTTCTGGTTGTTTCATAACATGATATACTCAATATACAGCTTATGAAAAAGTTATTAATATCCCGGTATTCTCATCAAACAATTGATCAATAACGAATGTAACCAAGGGGTTGGATTCATACTACGCACTTTAACAGCCCTCAATTGTTTGAGTTTCGTAAACAAATACACCCGGAAGTACAGAGATTCTTCTGATTAACCACCGCCATGGACTGTCCATTCGATATGCCCAATAGTACGTTGCTGTTTGCTTCTAATACCAAATGGTAAAGCCTGAATCTTGGATATATAGTTGAGGAAATAATTGCAGGTTTGGTTCCCGTCTGTGACTCAGAATTTTTTCCGAGCTTTCAACTTGTGAATCAATAATTTTTCCAACTAATGGGGACTTTCTAAACCAATATTTTGCCGAAAATTATACTTACCACACTCGTCTTTAGCCGAATTCGGAGAAATTCCAGTCCCCCCGCCAGTGCACTGACCGCACTCGTCCTTCGCTGCCTTTCCAAAGCACTCGCCTGAACAGTCTTGGAAATTCGAAGTTGTAGTGCTGTTCGGATTGTTAGGGTCTGGAACCACGCAAGCGCCACAAACATCGTGGATCGCTGTACCGTTACAGTTGTTCTGGCAATCCATGCTGTGATTTGCTAGTTTACCAGTTGTACCCTGTTCAGCAAATATCGTTAACAGCTATTGATTAGTTTGAATTTTTTTCCGACCAGGATTTCTTCATAGTTAGATATTTGTCTTCCTTTCTTTGGATGTCTTATTTTCCAGCGTCTTTCGCTACTTGAGCTCAGTTCTCGGATACTTTTTCTCTTCTGAAGAGGGATCTCAAGATTCGAAACGCGTAAGAAAAGGTATCTGAGAGCTTAGCTCAAGCACGAAAAGACGCTTACGAATAAGACGTTTAAGGAAGGATAACACATATTCAACCATTAAATGATAATATTCTGCAAACATGGTTTTTCTAGTCACTTAAAATGACGGGAATTTGCAAGTTTGTAGTTTCCCAGCAACAGCTCACTGTACCATGCTTTGAACATGGTCATCTTGGCCTTCATAGTCTTCCGTTTTCTTTTGTTTTGTAGTCTCTAAAATACCGTTTACGAACGATAATTGTCGCCCATTGAACTATTTATGTATAATACCTTATTCTCATTATAGCCAAGCTAATTTTTCGCCTCTGTTCTACATATAACTCGCAGCACCAAAGACACTTGAGCGTCTAACTCTCCTGTGTATTACTTTGAAATGACTACCTACAAATCCTTTTTTGTTCAGTCGCATGATTGATTTACTGCCTAGCTTTGCTACAGACAAAACTATGTATCACGATTAAATTAATTCACCAGTTAACTAAAGATTTTCATTGTTCACTAAGCTGTTTACTTAAGATCTAGAGTTTGATGCGAGTTTTCAATTCCCTTAGAAGGGTGATTAAAGCGGTTTGTGTATCTTCAAGATTCCAGTTTAGCGTAAAATTCAAACTTAAGAACTTCAAATTAATACAAATCAACAGATTTTTAAAAAAATGGGAAGAGCTATGGCAAACCTAAGGATTTAATGTTGATCTAATGATGATTTGCATCACCCGCTTAAAAAATCAAGCACACGATTTCAACAATAAGTTAGCTGAAAATCTGCATCAATTTTGTTTTTTTTTGCTTGAACACGGTAGCGAGAAAGAATTTTCTCAGTTAAGCTAAACCTTAGTTTAAATGAGAAATGAGAAACTGTTATTAATACCTCTTAACGTTATTTAAGCTTCTTATTCAATAATTTTAAAATTTCTTACCAAAACACAAACACCACAATCGTTCTCTCGTGCTTCTCCGTTGCACATTCCTGTATTTTGTTTAAAACAAAACAGTACTGAAAAACGTGTTCATATATATCGAGGGAAGCAGCGGAGAGGGGGTGGGGGGAGTTGTAAGAAAAAATTAGATTATGTCAGGTAGCTATTTCCAGTTATTCATCTAGTTTCTAATGGTACGTACAGGGAATCGCTATTTGGTTTTGAAAGGACAACCTTTTTAAACGAGAAATGTTAAACAGATCTCAAAATCTCCTCTCTTCGCGATTTGGTGCGCGTACGAATTGACATGGAGTTGTTCTCAAGGGACAATTATCCTAGTTGGTACAGCTCTCGAGTTCCTTTAGAATGTGCGAAACATTCTACTATCGTTGTAAGAAGATGTATAAAGAATCAAAACTCTAAAGGAATTTTACAATTTCGAAACTTCAAAACGTCAAACATAAGGAAGAAATATAGTCGCTTATGTGTCTTCTAACTCTAATCTAAAAACATTCTGCAGCTTCAAAGCCTTAACTAAATATCAAGTAGTTGCTTTCAGAGCATATTTTAGGTTACATGTTAAAAGCGCAAAACAAGCGCCTGAGATGACGCAAATGGGAAAAAGGGGTTACCATGGCAATCGTAGTGCAAGCATGGCGTGGCAGCCGACGAACTGACTACACTCTCCGTCTGTGCTGGTAAGATTTCGCCGGCAGTTGCAGCCTCCGTTTGGCTGATAGAAGGCGGTGCAGTGAGGATTGAAGACGCGACTGTTGGCGTGAAGGTTGGATATACTGCATTGAAACAGAAAAAAACGAAAATGTATGATCAATATCTTTTAACTCATACTTTAATTTATACAAATGTGGTATATATTGAAAAGAAAACAAAAATGACGATTTGAGATAATTTGTACCATAAGCACTATTCTGAACCTAAGTAACGCATTTTTAAAAAGTGATTAAAACTAGCGATATATTTGAGTTTGTTCCAATCTAACTGAGCTACCTTTCCTGCATACGACCATCAATTTTGAAACCAGAGTTGAATAGAAATTTTTTTATGGTTGAAAGACTAGAGCTGCCAATAACTAGTTGCGTATGAGACAAATACCAAATAGATTGAGTCCGGGATGTTCTCTAAATTAGTATAATAAAGGGTTCGTTTTATTTTTAGGGGTGCAAAAATACAACAACCATGCTTTTCACTGCATTTTTTCAAAGTCAATGCAATGAGTAAGTTTTAAGGGTTGAGGTTTTTCACGCCTTGGTATTTTTTAAGGTATCATTTTACATTTCTCGACGAACATCCCTATCTTTTTACTTTTTACCCCGAAACAACCGCCCCCTGCCCATCCTCCGCCCCATTCCCAGGGGAGTGAATTCGAATCTGTCAAATCAAAGACCGCTTGTGGAATAAACTACGAAGAGCGAACTACAATTCTTAAGCCTGTTTTACACCCCCCCTCTCTCCCAAAAAAATAAATAAAAGAAAAACTGATAAGAAAGGACGACAAGCTAGGTTTTTGTTTGTCAAGCTTTTTAAGTCTTGATTAAATGATTGCTGCCTTCAACTAATATTTGCAGATAATTTTTGTTCATGTTCTTTTATCAGCTTGTCCTATCCCAGTTTTGTTCTCGGCAATATATTTCAATTAGCTTTGATTTGAATACATCTGACTTACTAGTCATTGTACACGTTGGCGAAACTATGCAAGGTGCACGTGACAAGCAGGACACTCGAGGCTGGATAACAGAAGAACTGGCCACTGTCAGGTTTGGACACAAGTATGATGTCATATTTTCTGACGTCATGTTACCCGTTGTCACGTTGGCTCCGGTGTTGTTCTGCCAAGTGCTGTTACAAAATATCGACTTGGAACTGTTAAACGCTGTCTCGTTCTGTGACGTCATATTTGGAGACGAACTGTTTACCGACGTCACATTTAAAGCGTAAGTTGCTTCTGGATAAAGCGAAGATGTAGGCGCGATGTTGATTTCTGCATTGGGAAAGGAATAAAGCAACACTAATGGCTTTGATTTGAGATCTTGTTCTAACCAGTTTGATCTTAGATTTTAACAACGATATCACTATGTTAAAAAATGAAGTTGTTTTGGTTTGTAGACTCTATAGATCCCAAAGGTTGCATATAGTTTTTACATCATTGTTGTGACTTACCAGCAGGAGCAGAAGCTGTTGTAGATTGTAGATACACCCAGGAAAGGCAGGGACACATTGTCACATTGGTGCAAACAGTGGAGGTGGCTTTCACATGAAAGGATAAGTCAAAGATTCATTAGGAATAGATTGACTTTTAAAACAAACGTAAAAAAATGACTACAAGAATATTCCTCCATTGTAAACGCATTCAGAACACCAGTATTATTATAAGCCGGATGCTCAGATATTTAAATCGTAGATAAGCATTTCTTGTGGTGGATGGGGACGCCACAAAAGTTTTCGTATCAGAATTCGTTGCACCATCGTACTATCGGCTTCAAAGAGTGCAATTATGACAGCACTTAACGTACAGTAGTCAAATCCTAGATGCCTTGCCAGTGGATTTCGGATCCCGATCGCTCTGGTGCTCTAGATGTTGGGTGCCAGAGCTAAAAAGACTATGTTGATGCTGGATGTGCTGACATTGGGTGAATAATATCGCAACTTCTAGTAGCATCTACTACACAGGTGAATAGGTCTTTTTATGCTTTTTAATTGGCTAGCTCGAAAGTCAGAATGGCGTATAGCGTGCATTACCACGAATGCAGCAATCTGACGGGCTAACCAAGTGACTTTTTATTGAGCAGTGTTTTTACAGTCCTTTTTATCGGCAGCATACTAGCTGCATAGTGTCTCCTTAAGCAATGGGACTTCTCGTTGTTTTTTATGACCCTAATAGAATTATCTTCGCGCCTCGTTAACTTTTGTCAGATAGCGAAAACTTGACTTCGCAGCCTAATTGTTTAGTAGTTATCGCCAGATAGAGCTTTTCGTGGCTATGATTGGTTGCCGTATAGCTGGGAGTAGCCATAACTATTCCCTGGTTGGCCGGGCGTGAAGTCAAAAGGCGCAGCGTTTTGCTAAAAAAACATTAAAACAGTAACTGAGGAAGATGTAAACTGAAAGCAAAGAAAGTAAAAAAATTGATTTAGGTCGCGTACTGTTTGGATCAACCATTTCAACCTAAACCGGGTTTGGTTGAAGTTTCCAGTAGAAAAAATTTCCAACCTTTTTTGGTTGAAACGTTTTCAACCAGTGTCAGAGTTGTTTGAAACGGTTAATCAACCAAAGAAATGGAAAAGGTCTTCCCGACAGAACACGCAAAAACCTCAACCAACTCAATCAATAAGTAGATCACAATAGAACCCATCCAAGTCGTGTTTACTGGTGTTGATGTCTTTCCTATCATGAATGTAGCAATATTTGTAATGTTTATAGTTGCAACATTAACATTTTTGCTTAGTTGTGCAACATTTTTTACTGACTTAGTTAAAGGAGTTTAGAGTCCAACTCGGAAAACTCGCAGTTACTTTAAACCCTGGCCATTTCTAGTTTCGTATGAAAGCCTACGTATCAAAAATTAAACGAAAAGAAAAATTTAGTAAAGCTTATAAAACATATGTTATACAAGAAATGTCGTGCAAACTAGAGAAATGCGGCAATAAATGTATTGTTTTCTTTTCATTTATTGGCAACAGAGTCGTGAAAGCACAAGTCATATTATCCAAATTTATTTTGGGTGAGATATGCACCTTGAACGAAATTTGCCGGGTCTTGCTATATATCCACTACTATTCACTTCCCCTTCGGGGGATTATTGTAAAGTATTTCGTACGCTCTGTTTTGGGACACTGTTGACATTTCTGAATTCTTCCTGGAAAAAATTATAAACTTTTGCCCGCTTGCTATATTCAATTTTTAAGGGCGACTCTAACATATACTTAAATTAATTAAATATTTATCCTTCTATTATTTGGCGGATTTACGTGAAAATTAATACAGCTCGGGCTTATTATGCTACGGCAAAAAAGAGAAAAAAATAAATTATGTTAACGTATGATTTGAACAGAAACCTTTGTAGTTCGATCTCATGAGAAAAAATGGTTACAAATTTCAAAATGCATGGAAAAATTTGGATTGATAACAAGCAGTTACACAAAAAGAATGAATATATTTGTTGACTGGAGCCATCGTAGTGCAATCTTCGTTTAAAATCGTTCTGTGTTTTCAAAACACTTGCATACGGTTTCCGATCACATTATACGGCGACACTAACTTAATTCATCGAACACTATAATTGTTACTAACGACGAGTTTCGAAAGTTTTGTCGAGCACTTAAAGTTTCTTTTAGAATAAAATGCATTATTTGCTTTTGCTGGTTGGAAACCGTTTCTACGAGAAACTAAAAAAAACTGAGCAGAATTGAAGAACTCTTTAGGACGTCATAAAATATTAACCATCTTTGGAAGACTTTCACAATTGAGTTGTATTAATGTATTAAAATATTAATGAACTATGAGACTAGAGTTTATAACACAATGTTTATTCCGATAACGGTTGCTCGGCCTTTTCGATTTTCATGATCAGTTCTTCCACCCCAAACCATAAGAATCGCGAAAAATTAACTAAGTAACTTGTATTATCTATTCAGTTTTAAAAGGCAACCATGTTTGTTAAAGATGAGAAACACCTGTATATGCAATTATTTAGGATTAAGTATATCTGCCATTACAGTTTTGCGGTTACGGTGAAAAGCGACTCACTTCACAAAGTAAAATCAATAATTTTTTTAAACGTCTTGAAAATGAAATTTTTAGTTTGAATTCTCGAGGCTTATATCCTTTACGTTTTTATCGAACGTGTAGAAGAATTCCCAGACTGAAAAATGTTATCAAAAACAGAAGTTGAGTAATCGACTTTTTTAAAATTAAAATTAACTTCTATTTGTTTGTTCTTCTTCCTTACCTTGGGCCGCGACACATGCGAAAAAAAAAGCCAGAAATGTCAGAAGAACCAAGAATTTCTCGCTCTTCATAGGATACGCCATTCTTTGTAATGTAGTACAATCTTAGCACTCTGGAATAACAGCTCGCAACTCTGCTGCCAAACTCCTGCGGACTTTTAATGGCGGATGAAAACTATAAAGTTTTCGTCAGTACAAATTGAAAATAATACTTTTTTCTTAACAGGCTGAAAAAATCCTCAACTTGATCGCTACTAAGATGAATAATTCTTTAAGTACACAAGTCGGGGGTTTTCTTTGTTGATATCAAGGCAGTCAGGCTACTGGACGTAATGGAGTCCCGATAGTGATATCCCTCTGTGTTAATCTTTCTTCGCAAACCTTGTGACAGGGCAACATTGCATATACAATCAGTAAACAAACATTTGTTTAACGTTATTCCTTAATGTTTTACTTTTATCAACGGACGAACGAAAATCGCATTCTTAACGAAATTTTCCTTTAGTGTAAAAGGGCGTCTCGTTATTGAAAAAAACCGAATTCGATATAATAGATTTTTGGAAAAAACAGTTTGTATGCCTGAATTTTTAATGCATTTTCCCCACCGAGGCTGTTGACATGGTAACGCTTGCGACCTGCCAGTTTAGTTTGCCTTTGTTTTGTTTAACTACCACAAGAACAAATAGATAGGCAGAACTGAAAGACAATTGTTTTCAAATAAACTAGCTTTCATATTTGTCTAATTTGTGCGCCGTACATTTTTTTAAAAACAGAACTGACAACAAAATTCTGGCGGATGGCAATGCTTCTGTTTTGCCAACCAATCATCCTTAAAAAGAAAAAAAAGTTCTAATTTGAATTATTTTACTTAGTACTTATTACACATAGGTCATGCAAAAATTTATTCGTCGAAACGGTTAACACACTGATTTACTAGTTACAAGTCAGAATGGATGGTTAAAAACGTTTGCAACCTGGTAGCCACTCAGTGCAAAGCAAGCAAGACACTTAAATAATTCAAGTTACTTATGAAGTTTTATAGTCTCAATTACGTGTAAATATGCCAAAACTTTGGAAGTTTTTAATATGCGCCTTTTCTCTTTGATAATTTTTTTTTACAGATATGGTTATTGGCAAGTATTTTCACGCACCTCTTGGGATTTCGTAATACAGTTTTACTGATTCAGATTTTATTTCGAATAGTCTAAAACTGAAAACAATGCCGACAGAGATTATGTTAATAAATTTGCTTGATAGGGTCGCTCCTTTTAATTTGCCGCGAAGTTATGTTTACTAAGATGGACCCGTAGAGAGGGATGAAGACCTCAACTAGAACTGCCGAAACTAATTACATCTTCAGTACAATCTCAAGAAAGAGTTGCCCAATATTAAAACAGAAAACAAAATGGGAGGTTCTGTAAGCGAACGCTGCCCAACTTTGGTTGAAAAAGTTGGAACGAAAATTTTTAATCGAACCTTGAATTCGAAGTAATGGACACATTTTCCAAAACGGACGGTGAGCACAGTTCTTTGCTGATACTCAGTAACAAAATTAGGTTTCGAAGTCTCATTCTTATTTTTATTAACATATACGGGAAGCGAAAACAAGAAAGATTGAAAGAGTTTATCTGTATAAGATAACTGTTTGTATATGATACAAACAAATGAACTATAGCTAGAAGGATCGAGATTAATTAAGATGTTTGTATAATTAGAGGGAGAAGAAAAACCAGATCAAAAACTAACTTTTTAGCAGGTTCACATACATACAGTTTACTTGTCAGCAAGAACCGAGAAAGCTTCAAAGTTGCATGCTGCATTAAACTTTAGCATGCTGCACGACGTTTGTCGGGTGATCGGTGCTCCGCTTTTTCGGTCTTCAGATCATGATTTTGGCATGCTTTTAATGCCCGAAATTGTAAACAATGAACACATATAAACTTAAACAAGGTAGTAGTTGGAGTCTAACTCGGAAACCTCGCAGTTACTTTAAACCTTAGCCATTTCTTATTTCATAAGAAGGCCTACGTATGAAAAATTAACACAAAAGGAAAAATTTAGTCAAGCTTGTAAAACATATATTGTACAGGAAATGTCGTGCAAACTTGAGAAATGCGGCAATAAATGTTTTGTTTTCCCTTTTTTATTTGCAACAAAGTCGTGATAGAAAGCACCATGTTTTATATTATCCAAATTTATCTTGGGTGAGATATGCACCTTGAACGATGTTTGCCGGGTCTCGCTATACTAATCCACTACTATTCACCTCCCCTCCGGGGGAAGATTGTAAAGTATTTCATACGCTCTGTTTTGGGACACTCTAGACATTTAAAATGACGGTTCAAAATTACCCCAAAAAATACAAATGAAAATTAACATTTTCCCTGGATAGCTAGCAGGTTGGCGCTATGTCCCCTCGTGTTGCGCTGAATGAATTAACTTCTTGTTCCCGCTTAAAACGGGACTGCAAGCAGTCTTGTAGCTTCGAGTTTTACAACCCTAAAAATACCAGTCTCTCGGTTTAACGCAGAATTTTCTTTAACCCCTAAAAATTACGATGGTCATACCTCCCACCTAAATATAGGGAGTAACCCCCCCCCCCCCCTCGGGCTGCGCCTGCTCACATCCGCGTGTCTTGAATTTGAAGTGTTTGTACCGAACATCGCATGAAAAGCTGTTTTATTTTCGATCCTGTTCACAATATCGTAAATGAAGATTTAGGCCTACTTAAAACACCGTATTTGAACCGTATCGAATTTAATTGAGTTTGATCCGGTGCTACTGAAATAATTGAATAGGTGGTTCAAACACCGACGTTATATGCCGTACTATCCGATAGATGGAAGCGAGGTTAATTGATCAATTTTATACCAAAAATCATTAACAGGGTATAAAAAGCTATAACGTAATATCATAAGAAGTTGAGTCGGCGGTACCTCCTTGACCGAACTTAAAATGAGTACCCCTGACCCCACCCCCGCCCACCTTCATCTTTCTTTCTTAGTACATATAGCACAAAACCCATACATTTTTATTACATAGCAGAGATAGATTTTTACCTTGAAACCGGCGTATTTTTTTAATATACTTGACTGTTTTAACACGCACACCAAGAAATCCCTAACCATTTGTTTCGATACCCAGAGCATAAGTACTTACCTTTATAGTACATGTAGAATAAAATCCACGCTTTTTCATTTTGACACATAGAGCATGAAGTACTTGAAGTCGGTGTCTTCATTTGTTCTCCCCTCTGTGTAAATGTTTTGATACATTTCCAAAGATAGACTGGGCCTAGTTGGCTCGGGTGTTTGTACTCTAGCTTTTAGGCCCTCGTTCTCGCTTGTTGCCGGTAGACCGGGAGAAACACTTTTGCTGCCTTCAAAAACTCTTTTTAAGTTTCTCTTTAAGTGAAAGAAAGTATAACTAAGCAGTGAAACACATTCCCCGTGTCTATGTACTTTTCTATAAACACCAAGGGATGTTGAGAATTGGTGTAACAGATACAAAAACCTTGAAACTGAAAGGTACGAGCCACAGGACGGCTCGTGATATTCAAGTTTTTTACCGATTCTCTTAACATCCTCTTCGTGTTAATATAAAGTACATAAACACGGGAAACGCGCTTCATTGCTTTAAAAATGAAAGTCAGTTTTCGCTCTCGCTCAAAATTTTCAAAAAAAGTCATAAACCGCAAAAAGGCCTGGTCACCTTGTCATGTTGGTTACCAGTTCTCCAGTCGTATCCCCCAAATTTGGAGTAGCCATGACGTAACTTGTGGTTGGCCCAATCACAAAGTGTATTTAGTTTTGAGGCCATCGGGTTTTTTCCGGAGAGTATCACCAAATCTTGTGGATGAATATGATAAAAATGGTGTATTTTTGTCGTAGTTGATAGTAACGAAGACATGATGTAGAACAGTCAAAGCTTTTCGCAGAAAATTTGTGTTTATTGTCTCTCTGAGCTCGGCCAGATGTTGTGAACTAGTCTCGGGTTCACTCGAGTGGTTATGGGAAACATTCACTGTTGTGTTTTGCCTTCTCCCCGTGGAAGAGGGATCGACAAAAATGATTCATACACAAGGTCAGGAATACGTAGTGATAGTCTCGAACTCCCACATATCAGCGATAGAGAGGGTAAGTTCGGCCATACTTATGTTTTCTTTGCTCGAATGAATCACGCTAATAAACTTCGTGAAATGTTGTTCTTGCAGCCTTGATTTTAGCAAGCTTTTAATCCCGATCTTAAAATTTTTTATTTGCAGACTTGTCGAATCATATGGGAACTCTTTTCATACATAGATCAAGATCGAACCCAGGTTTGTGTATCTGGCAAGTGGCAATCTGCCCAATAAAGCTTTGGCTCAAATCAGTTCACCTAAATGAAAGGGAAAAAAAACCTGCACGTGCATGCATGTCTGTAGTTTTGACAAATAGTTGAGCTTGGTTTGGACAGGATTAGCGCCGTATCTTTTTACAACGTTTTTAGAAACAAATTCAATATCACAAACTTTTCAAAACCTTCTGCTTAAAAGGAACATTTATTTCATTGCGTAGTTATATCTTTCTAGGCAGTATATATATCGTATTGGCCTTGACAATGCTAAAGCTGATATGACAATATTCAACCTTGCTAAACGGTTTTCGTTTATTCAATTTACATTCTTGTCTGCATCGTTTGTTGTCGGTAGTACAATCCGTGATAGCATTCGCGTTAATCCCTTACTTTGACAGCGAGTACCTTGAAAGTACATGATCCGAGTAATGTTGTTGTTGGTATTTACACTGTAATGGGTTTTTAAATTCATTTAATCCGAACGTCTGATCTTGACATAATTAAAGTGTTACCGTTCTTGATATAATATTCCTGAGAGCGAACGAAGATAGGGGAAGTAATTAGTAAATGGCAAACAATGTATGTAGTAGGTTTTGCTCGGGCAGAAAATTTTGTTGTCTGAAAAGGATAAACTTCGAACAAATACAGTCCTTACGGCTCGATCAGTGCCCCTGACGACCACTTCGGCCTTGTAACGTATCGTGTTTCTTACAAGCAAAAGAAATAGAATTATGCAGTGTTGAACGATCCTGAAGTAACAACTTTTAAAAACTTCCCTCTGGGTAAATGTTTTGATACATTTCCATCATAATTTTTGGAGGCTTGTAAATTTATGTTTACCTACCTTCCTGCATGTACTTAACTTAACGTTACATGCAAATGGTATCCATTCTTCAAGAAATAATTATTTTTCCTCCATACTAGGACAGTTAGAGTCACTTATTACAGAATTGTCCTCACAACAGGTGTTGCTTTGTGCTTGATATAATGTGGATGAAATTTGTTTAGTTTTGAACTTTTATTTAATTTATTGACAAATTTGTAGTTAATGACTATTTCTGTACAGGTTGTTGGTAGCAGTAGAGTTTGTTGAAGGTTGACATCTCCAATCAGTTTTTACCTTTTATACCCCAAACAATATTTTTATTTACCAATACAGCTAATACCCTTTTTGAATGAAGATTAATTGCTGGGACCAATGGGTTAACATTGATATCCCTGTATGTCCATGGACCGTGTGGTAAAAGAAGGCCATTTAAATGAAAGTTACAAGTGAATGCATACAATGCATATCAGTCTTTGAATTTGATTACCTTTATTATTAAAGGTTACAATGGGACATCCTTAAATGGTCGACGCACAGTATCAATGACTGTTGATACAAGAAAACGGGATGATGTAAGTGAATCACAACTGACGAGGTTAACCTTTCACTTCTATAGTATACATGCATAGAATGCTGCCATGCTATATACAAAGTAAGCTGTCTGTACATATAGCACAGGGTGAAAACAATATGCATGGGTAGTGGATCTGGGTGGGGGTGACACTAAAAGTTATTTTTAAATGCTCTTAGTTCTGTTATTTCAAACTGTTCAACTGTCTCCACCTTTAACTCAAAGCTTCCAAATTATGCCTACTCTGTCTTACTTAAACTACGTATCTTAATTTTCATCACCCGGCCACCTTTGAATTTTAGTGCATATATTTAAATTTGTGAATTTATTTTTCATTATCTTTAATTTTTAACATATACACTATGCCATCACATCACTGTTAATTTACTTTATTTATCATTATTCATTTATCTTTATTCTTACTAACACATACCATTGCACACTATTCTTACACTAGTAAATCATCACAAGGAAGCCAAACAATATGAGCTGTATTGGTTTCTTGTGGGCTTCTTTGCCACATTCATTCTAAAGTAGTTTTGTGAGGTACTTTTAAAGTATAAATTTTTATAAATATTTGTAATGTGGTGAAACAAATATAGTTGAAAACAATAATTTTGTTGGGGGAGAGGTGGGGGGGGGGGGGGG
>JAOBAT010086705.1:0-18351 GCA_026413305.1 Hydrozoanthus tunicans
CCCCCCCCCCCCCCCCCCCGGTACTCTCCGCCATTGCTGTATCTTAAGAAGTAATTCGAAAGCACGGAATAGCAACTAAAGTTTTCTTTGACACTTTATTTGAAATTACTCAAAATTTAAGCTTAAAAATAATTTACACACATATGTACGATAACTAACGAGATGCTGACAGCGCTCACTGCTCGTGGAAAGGGCTTATATAACTCAAACAGTACAATATTCTACAAGAATAAAATGCTCTGATGAATGGTTTTCTAGGATGGTGATTTTTTGGTGATGTGGAACATCGATACTGAACTTTTACAAATTAGAGCTACTTCCTTGGAATAGAGAGTCTTTGACAATATGTCTTACGTACAAGAAGCTCACAACAGATAACCTTATTCCAAACCCTTTGGTTTTTAAAAAAGAACTAAATATTCACCTCCCCCAACCCCTCCCCCTCTTCCCTTTACAAAAATAACTCGAAAACTGAATAAAGTGTGTTCCAACTCTTTTGTCTTGATCAAAACAAAGCTCAGTGTACAAAAGTAATCCTCGTTCTTGATTGGTTAATTTGCCAAACATTTAAATCCTCATATTCATCAAGGCATGCTGCAAACTGAGCAGGAGTGAATCCCTTCGAGAGACAACGTTGCTTTGCTTCTTCCAATCTGCGACGCAAAGAAGATTTCATTAAAACAACAACAGATCGTAATGACAGCTCATGATTTACCTGTAACAGCTTCCACTAATTCACTAACAGATGGTAATGACCATCCATGATTTACCTGTAACAGCTTCCACTAATTCACTAACAGATGGTAATGACCATCCATGATTTACCTGTAACAGCTTCCATGAAATAAAACCTAACAGGTGGTTGGAACCTCTAAGATTACCCTGCATAGGTGAATGAGGTCCGAAGAGAACAGCAAGTTAAGCCACTTACTTCACATTACTAACGTCTCCTGCAAATTCTCTGATAATTCCATAGACGGCATCGACAGGGTTTACCGGTCTAGTAATAAACAAAGATAATCGGTTCGGTTAATGATCAGCAGATATTTGGAAGCAAAAACTGAAAGATTTATTGCTATGATTGTACGACTTCACTCTATTTAATATAGGAGAAAGTGAGCCATACCTTGCCACTCCCTCATCCTCAGAAAGAGAAGCTTTGGACATCTCAGTAAGTCTCATTGCTTCATTCACGTCTTCTTTTTCTACTGTGTCTGCCAGTCGTAGACGGGCCTTAAAGATGGAGAGAGAAGAAAACCATTAGAAAAAAAAACCTCACCTATTAAAGACTTATTTTTTGGCACTTAAAAAGACAATCAAAGACCGTAACCTAAAATCTTTAACACATGAAGTTTCAAGCATTTGCCGATTAAGTTTGCTCTGATAGAAGACTAACACTTAAATTTCTTTCAAAAACTTTTCAACTGAAATTACGAACTTCAAGTTGTCTTTAAAAGTTACTGTATCAGCTCCCATAGCATTTTACAAATGAAACCAAGTCCCAAAATTTGTAACATCTTTATTGTACCAATGTCCACTGCCTTATTTGTGTTCACAATGGATGTTGCTTAGAGCCAACTCGACACAGCATCACCTACCAGAGCAGTCGAGAGTCGTAAAACGGCCAATAGAGTCCTTGGTGATGTAAATGTCATATCCCTGTTGCCTCTTGCCTCTTTTCTCATTTCAACATATGCACTGACAATGTAATCAGTCAAACCTGCAGGGACTTGGGGTTGTTTCTCTTTACATGCTGCAATATACCGCCTGAAGAAGGAAGAAACCAAAAGGGAATTCTTGTTTTAGCAACCTTAATTGTAGATACTGTAAAATTCCAGTCATGAACGTTTTGACAATTATTGTCTTTAATCTTAGCAAGTTTAATCTATACATATTGTAAATGGTACAAAGATGTGCTTATAAATACATTGTAGTTTCCAATTATATGCAAGGCTAATTATAGATGATATCAAAATAATGGTTAAATGTAAATATGCATGAATATACTAAACCTAAATACTATATTTTTCTGCAATTTCTAAGACTGTCTAAAACAACAATACAAGGTTCAGAAAACAAGCGCAAAGTATAGAAAACTATAGTAACTATAGAGATAACTGGATAGCAACAGTTAAAGATTACAAGATGACAGCCTTAAGAAAGGCTGTTTTGGGAGTTTTACACAAAATCACAGGAATTACAAGAACAAAGGTAATCGGAGGATCAGGAAGTGTGACAGTCAGCATGTATTAGTTAGGGTGAAATTCTGGGAAACAATTCTGGTGAAAAAAATTGTGGGATCAATATAAAAAATTGAGACTTTCACCAAACGAAAATGCTTCTGCTGAAACAGACTTTCTTAGGGCTGTCACCACCTGTAAAAGTTGTCATAAAACTTCTCTAAAACCTTACCTCATTAAATTCATGTCCAAAGGCTGGTATTGCGAGGGTGGATGACAAGAATGCTGATGGACATATGTTATGTGCTGTGCCAATCTTTCAAGTCAAACAAATTCAAACTTAATTAGTTGTAGCATAACAAAGCAAACAACTATAGACATAGTCGAAGATTCCAATCAGTATGTCACTTGTGAGTGAACAGGCTTGCTGCTAATGAAAACAGATGCAAAGAAAAATTTATCACACATCTAAATATCAAAATCAATCTTAACCAGTTTTTTGACAACTCAATGGGAAATAAAAGTTGAAACAAAGCTTTATCTACCAACACTAAATTCAAAAGTTTTTTTTATACACAAATAAGAATTTGTTCCTGATTGATAACTCTGACTAAAATCTGTTTCTATCTCTAAAATTTAATCATTGAATACTGAGAAATATTGAAATATTTTGAAGGAACAAAATAATGTTTTAAGTTTTTTTCAATATAAATTTTGGTACAAAACCTTGAAATCAGAACTACCCAACAGCTATTAAAAATGCAAACTAAACCAGTATGCCACACAGCTTACTTCAAGTCATTATCTCTATCTGGTTTATCTTGGATCAACCACAACAGATCAAATCTGGATAAAAGAGCTGCAGGCAACTGAATATTCTGTTCAGCTGATTTCTTTGGGTTGTATCGGCCATACGCTGGGTTGGCTGCTGCCACTATTGATACACGAGCATTTAGCGTTGTCATTATACCAGCCTGAAAAACCAAATGAATATATAAATTATTACACATTCTTTTTGCTGCTTAGAGATAAAGCAAACACGCACAGCCAAGCAACACCTTTCAGCTAAAAACAAAACAAAACTTATTGCATGGTTCATACTGATTGATGAAAACAAAATTCCAAAAGTTTTCCAAGGTAGCGAAATAATTTTTCCAGGACTGAACCCCTAACACTCTCTCGGGGAAAAAACAAAAAAACAAAAAAAATATCATATTAACTTGAGTAACCACGTCACAATAGCTATCACTAGGTTTTTCAGTCTTCAAAGGGCAAGACGGCAACAAAATTGTCTCAAATTCAAAGAAAACTTCCTGAAACGTAACTAGTACAAAAGAATTACTATTGTGAGCATGATGCTTCTGTAGGTTCTGGTTTATTTTTTATTGAGTTGAAATGTTATTTTCCACAAAATTCCAAGAGTATTCCAGGAATGCAGGGAAATTTATGATTTCAGAGTTTTCCAGGGCCCTGGAAGGAAATTTCCAGGAGTTTTCCAGAAATTCCAGAACTTTTTCCAAAATTTTCAGAACTACTCAAATTACCTTTGCAATAGAAACTGTCTGTTGCTCCATGACTTCATGAATAGCTGTTCTGTCACTATCCATCATCTTGTCAAACTCATCAATACAACACACTCCCTTGTCAGCTAGAACAAGGGCTCCGCCCTCTAGGAAAAGTTTAACTCTTTAGTTTCAGGCTATTATCAATATCTAATAACTTCTTCTTACATAACACGAACAAACTTTGATTTTGGTCTGTCTGATAGACAGATAGAATGTGTACACTTCTTCAGAAAAATTTCTAGAAACAGATTTTTTTTTAAGAAAAAGCAAATAAACAGGTTAATTTCATATACAAAAATCTGCCTCTACTTCAAAACTTCTGATTTTGCCAGACTATGGTTCTAGTATTGTAATCTAACTTAATAACCATAGACAAATTAATTTAACAAAACTCATCAGAGATCATATAATTCTTATTTAAGTTAAAGGTTTTAAAGAAGAGCACTGCTCTTGTCTTTCCACAAAATTGCAATTCTTGCAGCGCGGTAGGTCTAAAAAAGCTATCGATTGATACAACCAAACTGGAAAGCACTATCAACAATTGCCATAGTAACTAAAGTGCACACCCGCTATTCCTTAAAATGTAGGATTAGGCTTCCAAGGTAACATTATGACAGCCTCAGCATACAAAGCAAGCTGCTTGTTCTGACATCCCTCCAAATGGAGTCAGCTAAAAATGTGCAGATGTCAGAACAGACGTAGTCTTCAGTCACATGCCAAATTAAGGGGCTTTCCACAATCAGGCCACTTGAAAGTGTATAATGACAGCAAACTTACCTAATACCATATCCCCCGTAAGAGGATCCTTAATGACTGCAGCAGTCAGGCCAACACCTGAACTGCCACGACCAGTTGTGTACTGACCTAGTTAATAGAATGAGAAAACATACAATTAATAATCCAATCACAACCACTAAATTTTACTTAAAGAGGAAATATTAATACACCCTTTGCTGTGCCTTGGTTCAACAAAATAACTGTACCTTCATTAATGTCATACAAAAACTCATTAATGCGAAGAAACCTTTCAATTACATATTTAATAAATACACAAACATTCAATAACATCACTGTGCCATCTACAGCACTTTTGGAAAATCACGCATCCTCAATAGCACAAACTGATAAACAAGCATAATTCAGCATGATTCGTAGCCAAGAGCTTTCTTTTTCTTGGTTTCTGCAATTTTTTCTAAGAGGAAATAGTATTGTCCAAACAAAAAACATATTGTTAAATAAAATAATAATGAAACATACAACTATCAAATGAACATGCATTTTGATTTATAGGCCCTTTTAGCTTATCCAGGGTTCACACTGAGAATGACAAATAAAATTCCACAACTTTTCCATGACTTTTCAATGAACAAATGCCAATTTTTGTGACGCAGAAATACTGTGAAATAAAGTAATCCATTTCAACAGAACTTCCTATCAACACTTCAATTCAACTTAAAATGCCAATTTATGGTTCACACTGCAAATGTTGAATGAAATTCCGTGACTTGTCCAGGCCCGGAAAAAGCATTTAGACTTTTAATGACCATAGGAATCCTGTTATCCCCTTAACTTACTTCTTGGTGCCAATCTGTCCAGATATGACAGCATCTGACTCTTTGCCACACCAGGATCTCCCATGAGAAGAATGTTGATGTTACCTTGAAACCAAGAAGTTTAGAGCCACATCAAAACACTTCCTGTATTGTTTCTAAATATCTTTAAATCAAAGTATTAAGCCAAAACGAAGCCACAAAAACAATGAAAAAGTAATGTTCTCTGCACTGCATTTTCTACATGTTTAAAAGTAATAAAAACAATTCATATCAACAAAGTTAGCACATCTCCTGAAATTGCTGGTTTAAAAAAAAATTAGTTAAAATTACAAAAATATTACTTTAATACAAGTAGCCTATATTTGCTTTTCTTTTTGTATTGCTTACAAAAAACAAAGAAAGAACTTAGTCAAAATTCAAAGACTGTACAAAAAAGTTGAGGGATTTCCATAACCAACATTAATTACAGTACTTAATATAATTATCTTAAGGCCAAAAATTTGGACACAATTTTCTTGTTTTAAATTTTCCTGATTTCCACAATCTTTATTTTACCCTTCGACTTAAACATTTGACCACGGATTACCCCTTTCCCTGTGTTTAACCACTTTAGAACCCCTCTTTCCTACCTCGGATTTTCATTCCATTCGGTCTGATGTCAACTCCACCAACAAGCAGTAACAAGAGAGCTTTCTTAATGTCTTCATGGCCATAAATCTCTGGAGCCAGAGACAGGGCAAGCTTGTCATAGAAATCAGCCTCTGCACAAAACAGAACAGAATGCAAGATAATGTTAGCAATCTAAAGATCAAGTCAATACAGACATTATAGGCAAGAGAGCTTTCTTAATGTCCTCATGGCCATAAATCTCTGGAGCCAGAGACAGGGCAAGCTTGTCATAGAAATCAACCTCTGCACAAAACAGAACAGCATACAAGATAATGTTAGCAATCTAAAGATCAAGTCAATACAGATATTTTATTAAATGGTTACTCTGATTTTCGGTCAATAACCAAATTTCCAGTGTTCTGATTTGCTGAACTTAGGTCAATAAGCTACCGTACAGACTTTTTTGAGTAATGAACTTCAAAAGTCAAAACAATGTCCGGTGAATTTTATTATCCGCTCGAAATTACAAGTATTGAAGATTGACCTGAGAAAAGCTCTACAAGAGACGTCAACTGAAAATAATAACCAGAAAGGTAAAGCAGAAACTAGTGAGCCATTTAATAAAAATCTTAATAACCTCGTTTTGCCTGGTCTGTCCGGGACAATATTTTAACCTCCGTCTTTCTTACAAACCTCGCTTTGCTCGGTCTGTACAGTGAAAGACCTCAGGTAAAGTATTCTCTCGGGCAGACCTCGCTCTCAGTTATTAAATGTTTGTAAGCAACACAGCAATCAAACAACCTGAACAACAAAGTACCTTGGGAGAGTTCTCTGATTTCTTCATCAGTTAGCTCTTCATTTGACATCTCATTGTCTTCAGTCTTGTTCATTCTAACAATGCGCTGGAAAAAATCAAAATATGTTTTAAAACTAGAAGTTTCTAAAGAAAGTGAAGCTGTGAGCTAGAGCCACTTCAAGCTTTATTCTGTTTAGAGATAAGTTGTAGAGTTTTCAGATGATGGCAAGAAAGGTTCAACTTTTTCTTTCAAGATGATTGAACAGAGATAGTCAGTGTACTTGTCAAATGTTGATGTATCAAAAGGAAGTGCTCCGGTCTTGTCTTTAACATTTTTGTACCAGGTGTGTTGTTTATGTCTGGGAAGGGTGGTTTACAAGTAAATGGTCTCAAGTTAGAGTCCTGGAGGATGCATCTCAATTTGTTTCCAACTTTCCTTCTCCCCCTTGAAACCATAAAAAAATTTCTGTGTTTATATTCATCTCAAGATTGAAAGTTTTCATGTTTACAGAAATAACAAACATTTTAAAATAGCCTACAATTTACATCCAATCTAACTTCTGGCTATTTTCCTCCATGCCATGTTGCATTTACAAATCAACAATCTGAAAGCTTGTTCATATTTTCTCTGATTTGCAGTCAATATGCCACGAACAAGTCGGATCAATTAATATTTCAAGCTACTTTAAAATTAGTACAGTAGAGTTACTATACTGGCATATATCCTAAGGCCAAATAAGAAGCTTTGTGTTAGCGAACTATTTGCAGTCAGCTGTGTAAATAAACAAACTCTATCATTGCATTGGAAACTGTTTGACTGTCAACAACATTATTGTCATATGCCACAACTCCTTTTATTAGTATCTGAACAAAACACAACACAAGAGTTCATGCATCTAAACTGACTCAAGGAACAAGTCACTGGGAAGTCACACATGTAATTTTGTATCATTGCTCTCATGGAGAGCTGCCTGGTTAGTCAAGTTGGTAAGGCGCCAGTCTGTCATGCCGGAGGCCCGGGTTTGATTCCCGGTGCCGGGCCTTCACTCAGGGTCTTAAAATAACTGAGAAGAAGGTGCTGCCTTTGCTCCAACATCTGCAAACTGACCTTCGCGTCTTCTTGGATAAGGACATTAAACCAGAGGTCCCGGGTGGCAGACCTCGAAGGGGACCTTGAGTCCTATTGTCTGTTCTCCCGTGACTCCTTGAGTCAAAAATGTCATAGGAAAATGGACCCAGTTGTTCAAAACCCGATTAACTCTAATCCAGGGTTAAATAGCATGACAAATAATAGGTTTTGTTAAGAGTTAATCCTGGATTAAAGTTAATCACTTTTTGAACAACCGGCCCCTAATCATTGCCATTTGAGCTGCATCAGTTGACTGCACAAGTCAAAACTTTAATCGTTTTAATCCTACTTACGTGTGCCTCAAGAAATGTTTCCGAGAGAAGCCCCTGTGTTACTTGTCTGAACCCTGTCTTCATCATAGGTAGAAACACACCAGTGATTGACACATGATCTCCTGGAACAGCCAATCGCGTCACCTCTCCCTTGGCAATAACTGTCATTGCACGAGGTATGTTGCCAACCGGCACCTGGTCACTGTGCTCCTGGATTTTTATTTCCTGGTATTTGACAAATTTTGACCCCCTTGTTTGCAGGTACAGCCTTCCTCCAGCCCTACAAAAAAAAAGAGAGCAGTTTACACAGTTTGCATTAACCCTTTTAGACACAAATGTATTGCTAAATTCTACATTTTTTTAGGGCCCATGCTTTTCCTGTATTCCTGCTTCTCATCTTTCACTTTGGTAGTTTTTAATGCTTGATGAACTTCCATTTTCTCGTTGCAAATTTTTTATGGAAAAGTTAGATCAGAAGAAGTTGAATGTTGATAAACTGGCCGAGGAAGGTTAACTTTAATTACACAACCACTTTTAAAGACATAAAGCTAGATCAAGGACACCTATTTCGTTAAATAAATATTTCGTTAAATAAATGTCCATTTGATGTCCTTGTTAGAGAGATTGGACTGCATTTCAATTATTACACACATATTTCAAAAGCCTAACAAATAATTAATTTTAGCATAAAAAAATAAAAAAACAAAAAAAATTTAAAAAAATACCAAGAGTGATTTTTGTGATTTCTAGCTTGCCCTTGTGCACTAACAGGGTCCATTATGGGCCTTTCTCCACGCACCACAATCTGAGTATCAACTTGTTTTGGAATCATTTACTGTATCATAATTTAATAAATGATGTGAGAAACACACAGCTTACTTGTTGACTGTGCATTCTTCACTAGGGCACATAAGCAGTGGCATGAAGGTTTGTGAAGCAATCTGCAAATTGTAAGGAAACTTTACTGAGTAAATATTTAGAAAAAAATTAAATCATACAACTGTTGTCTTGTCTCTGTCTCAGTGTTTAGTTACTACCTTAGATTACCACAATAGTCAATATCAAAAATTCTACTGTGTAGAATTGAAATAATAATGGTAATGCTAATAATAAAAGATATATTTACTGAGGAAGGCCCAGTTACTCTCTGTTGGTTTTTGGGAGTCCTCTGGTCTAAATTAAAACTTTAAAACTAAGTGTAAACCAGATACAATAAAATCAGAAATATCAAAATGTATGAAATGCAGTTAGGAAGATTAGTTTTGAAATTTGAAAACTTAGTACCACTGTTTGTGCCAAAAGTTAACTTATTGAACTCATTTTATAAAGATCTGCTTTTCCCCCTATTAGTTTTACAAGCTGGCAGTCTTAACTTTAGACGGACAGCTCCTGGTATTGTATGAGTGGCAATCTTGTCTTTGGGTCAGAAGGAAGTTTAGATAATTGTTTTTAATTTTGATAAAAACAGTGGAAGACAAAACAATATCCATGAATTTTACATCCAACAGAGAGAAACCTCCAGTTAAGTTGAGTTAATGCTTCTAAGCTTGAAGCTCTGTTTGGCCAACCCAGTATTGAAGTGCTTTAGAAAACCCATGAGGAAGATTGGATTTTGAACTTACAACATTTACAAAAAATATAATCTTGAAAAAGTTCTTACTGGCTGATAAGATTCTGCCCCGCACTTGTCACAAGTGTATGTAGCAACTTCCACAACTGGCTTGACTTCTGTACTTCTTGTAACTATTCCCCGAACAACAACTAACTTGCCAATACTGTCTGCCTTCACATCGCGCACAGGAAGAGGTTTATGGGTGCTAAGCTGCTTGAAACAGATTTCACTGCCAAAGAAAAGGTAATTATTGTTTAGTAGACATAATCACACAGCTTCTAAATGTAGAAACAGATGAAAAAGTTAAAGTATATAAGAACAAAATGTCTGTGCACCTATGATAACATCAGGGCTGTAGTTGATACCAGACTGAACCTGATATCAGTTTTCCAGTCCATCAAAATTTACTGGTCCAGCAAAAATTGCTTTGGTCCAACTAACTCATAGTTGTTATGAGATGATTTTTTTTATCAGGTGTTTTTTTTCATTTCACTAATCAATTCTTAACAAGAAACTTGTTGGCCTTTTAAAGTGTTGCATTTACTTATTGTAATTATTCAGCTTTCACCCATATTGATAATAATGGCTTGAATAACACAAAAAACCCTAATACACCTACTATCTTCTCAACAACTCAGGTGGGTATTTTTCCCTTGCATCTCTAGCCTCATTTGTGTTCCGGTTTCTTTGTTCCATCAACAGACGATGTTCAATATACACATCCAAGGCATCCTTTACCTGGATCTATGGAGGGTTTACCAAATCATGTCAACAACATAGAATTGTACAAACCTGTCAATAACTTTTACAAAGTTGGCAAACTTCTCAGAGTACACTAAATCAATCAGTCAATCTATATAAACACATAACACCAAGGAGTGTGCACACAAGTTCTCATTTTAAGGTGTACACCAGTGTATTATAAGATAGACCACAAAAGGGAGTCAAAATCCTGCTCTTATAAACCAGTGCGTTGCTTGAATTTTAAGTCCCCATTTAGAAGACAAGATGCTAAACCACATCTCTAGGCATGTTCACACTATAGCTAGTGGAACAAATGCAAATGCAAGAAAAGGAAAATTTCCTTTTTCTTGTGCGCACCTTGCACTTATGTTTGCTTTTCTTTCACAAATTTTCAAGTGTGAATGGAAGTGTACATGCATCTCTAGCGTGACTATGCCTTAGTGTCTATGCCCAAGGGAGAGCAAGGCTGTACAGATGTTTAAACCAGACTTGGGGCTTCATGCTTAGCATTCATAGTTCTTACCCAACTAAAAAGCATGGACACATATGTAAGTTACGAAGTCGTGCTTGTTTGTTTAAAAATGGCTGGAGTATGACTTTTAGCCTACCTCTCGCTCCTTGTAATCTGGTAACATATCGTAAACAGCATCAGCAAACAGTTTGCTGTATCTCCTTGTGTTACCAATTATGTTCTGAGCAAGCTCAGCATCAATCTAGGAAAACAACATTCAACCACAGAGCCAATCAGAATGCAGATGTCTATCCTTTCACACTAAGATTTGTGCTTGACTGAAGTTGATTTCTTAAGTACGTTTGTAGCCCACTCAATGTTTTGAAAGTAAAGCTTCATTAATATTACCTAGTGTTTTCGCAACTCACATTTTTGCACATGAGGGTAATTCTTTTAAACATTGGCAAGAGAAATGGTCTTGAAAATTGTATTTGCTTTTGTTTTGAACTGCAGGTTTAATACTAAAGTGTATAATAGAGGCTGTCACATGTCCTAACAAGACCACAACCAAAAAATCTACAAACTACTTTTCTACAACGTATTACAGCAAATACTTTTTCTTAAAGGGCCTATGTTTTACCAATAAAACTTCCTAACTTAAAATTTAATATTTTATGCTGGCTTAGCAACCGCCAACTTATAGAAGAAGAGCATACAACAACTTAACAAGATGTTAATTTTTTTTAACGAACTTGAACTTGAAGAGACCTACAAAAGAAGTTTGAAAACCCAAAGCTTTTGGGAACGTATAGTACCTCAGCAACATCATCCAAATCTATTTGAAGCTCTACTTGTTCTCGGTGTGCCAACTTAATCTGCAATTTTGAAGAGTTTAACTGAATTAGTTTGAATAAAACGGTTCGATTAATACTGAAGCGAAACAAACATTCACTTCAAATTACATACCAACTGTTCTCCGTATTTGAATATCTTTCCTTCGTCCCCCTCATTGTAAAACTCTGCAAGAAATCTTTTCACCTTGTCTGAAATAGCGATAAAGTCATAGTAAACGAGGTATTAAATCTCACTGTGAACTGAACGGTTCACAAACGCTAAATGCTGTAGCGTCCCACGAGGAATATAATGGACGGAAAATATCTTCAGATGGTTATGTTTTCAATAATAAATCAAAAGTTAACACTAGAAAGTTTCTACCTTTCTCGTTTTCGTAGTCTGGCATGATTAAAGATTGATTTTAGGGCAAGTCTGACTCAGTTTGTGGCACAAACAACACTCAACGTTTGACTCGATGCAGATCTTTACTTCTGAGTGCATGTGACAAATTTGGCGCGAAAAAACGCCCGAAAAGCATCGTGGGAATGATCGTCGGTGAAAGCTCGTGCAAACCCGAGGTCTCCCGAAGACCAGTTTTCGGCTAAATAATCTTACTACCGGCAAAAAAATTGCAAGTAGCTCTAAAAATTTCCGTCTTTCTGCATGTATACTCCGATCCGTGTCTCATTGATATTGCTGAACTAGAACTGCCCTTTGGATATCGCTGTACCATGTCTGAGTTTCCGGTTGTCTAGTAAAGTATTTGCAAAAAGACACATTTTGAATAGGAGCCCGAAAAGTTAATAAAGAAAACTGAAAACGGAGATAATTCATCTAAACTAGAAGTGAAAATTTTTTAAATTAAAGAACCAGCAGTTATTAATCCATTATTTTAGCTAGGCTGTCAGTTAGTCTTGAATTTTGAATCTTAGTTACTCTCAAGTGCAAAATAAAGTTCCCTCCCCCACCCCGACGGACACCCCGTTTTTTATTTTTTCAAGTTCTGGTACGATTATCAAGTGGTCAAAACTTCATGATATATACTTCGACTGATCAGCCGGTCATGTTTGGTGTTCGTCTTTCCCTGTATTTGTCAGGTTTGGATTACAGCACGGATGACAAAAATCTAGAGTTTAGGCGGTCAATAAATTTATCCATACCTTTGGTGGTATCTGTTGTCTTGTTTTGAATTTTTCAGAAATTTTCTTTGAGAAATTTCTCAGCCCCAGTTTACTTTGAAACCCCGTTTATTTGGCACCTAATTACGTTTAAAAGCGCTTCACTGATTCCGGCCCTGAAAATACAGGAATGATTGCCAAAGAACAGAATTTAGATTGTTATGTTCAAATTTTCCTATCGCAAAAGGTGTTACGTATTTTTTAAAAGTACCTTTACAGAAGCGTGGACTGTTGGTTTCCCTTCGTAAAAAGGCGGGAAAAAAATAGAACAGTTTTTGTCTGAGCCAATCAAATCTCAGAAAACACAATACTAGCCAATCAGCGTTGTTAATGTGCGCGCGCCATCAGCGAAGCGGCTGCCGCTGTCAGAAATGGCAGAATTTTCTATCTTCGACTTTTCTAGCCACATTTTTCCGAATTTTACTCTCGAATTGCCTGTGATATAAAAAGACGGAGGCAAAGAAACTCAGGCTTTAACAAGAATACTTTAAAGGTTCCTGAAATTTCGGTTGAATGACGGCGAAAGCAGCGAAGTCATTGAAGAAATCCCGCAAACAGCAACATGCAGCTTGACAGTTAGAAGCTATATGATTCAAATAAGTATTAGGACTGTAATTTACTATATAGAATATATGTGACTTTAATAAATCTCTATTTTTTACCATGAATGTTAATAAAATGTTTCAAAACTCGCATGATGTCCCAGCTGGCTGAAGTTTCACCTTAAGTGAGTTTCGCTTGGTTTGAGATAGCTTTCCCCCACCGTAAATGTCACTTCTTATTTACGGTTGGGGAAAGCTATCTCAAACCGAGCGAAACTCAGATGGTTAGGAATTACATCAAGAAGACATTATGCCAGTTTTAAAATATTTGTTAACATTCAAGTTAAGAAAAAGATATTTATTAAAGTCACTTGGGCTACCTGTGTCTCCAGAGGTGAGTTTTCACATCGAAAAGAAATCCCTACCAGCAAAAGAAGTATGCTACATAAATGTCAAATGAAAATAAGTAAACAAACAACTATCCTAGTCCATTTCTGCCGCATCGTTGTCACATTTTCGTTCTCAGTTTCTCAAACTTTCGCCGCGACCGTTGCCTGTCTTGAGGTTCACAAAAATTTGAGTTGATGTCAACAAACTTTTGCCGTGAGGTTTGGGAAGCTGCGTTTTCAAACTTTTACCATGTACTCACAAATTTTTGCCATAATGTTCACAAAAATTTGAGTTTTTCAAATGATCATGTTATTCTCCTTTGTCATGACTGGTTTTCTTTCGGGAAGTCGATACTTAGAAAGTAGTCGATAATGTATGCGTGAACATACAAACTATGGTCTATACATACAAGATGTGTCAAACTTCCGTCTTATGTACTTATGTTCGTGAAAGAACCTTAATTTTGTTGTTTTAAAGTTTTTTCATACTTGGCATTCCTTAGTTTTCATTTAGCCGTGAGTGTTTTCATTTAGCCGTGAGTGTTTTCATTTAATCGTGAGTGTTTTTATTTAGGCGTGAGTGTTTTTGTTTAGCCGTGAGTATTTTTATTTAGCCGTAAGTGTTTTATTTAGCCGTTAGTGTTTTTATTTAGCTGTGAGTATTTTTATTTAGCCGTGAGTGTTTTTATTTAGCCGTGAGTGTTTTTATTTAGCCGTGAGTGTTTTCATTTAATCGTGAGTGTTTTTATTTAGCCGTGAGTGTTTTTTATTTAGCCGTAATGCACATGTCATCGGCTTCCCCGAGGGGAGGGGGGACCCCGGGCATACCTGGGGAAATGTGGGGACTTTGAGATAAATACTTCCCCGTGTAGTGGGGAAATGTGGGGAAATAAAGGCACACTGTCCCCACCCCTGGGGTAAATGTGGGGACTTTGCATTTACAGGTTTTTGCGAGACCATGGAGACTGGGGACGAAAATGTTTTTTGTCTGGCTGTCAGGATGAAACGCGGGACTGCAAGAAGGTATTTTCATCTGCAAGAAGGTGATATCATCAGCTTTGTTAAACCATCATTTAAAATTCGTGGTATTGCTGTTTATTACTAACTTTAAGTTGCATTGCACTATTTAGCTTTGGCTAGGTTTATTGAAATGCAAATTATACAATAGCATTTTAAATTTGAAGTGTCATGATACAACTAAATTCCGACTTGTTTGCTCTTTGTCTTTGCGTATGCATTGCTACGTTATGTATACTTACGTTTGCTGACTTTGTTGCATTAGGGTGGTTGATCAACAAGGATTGATAGGACATATTTTTCGCCGTTGACCAATTATAGTAGTATTTGAGAAAGTTGATGTTTCGAGCATATTAACAGCTTGCTGCGCATTGCCACGTATTTTAATGTTTCAACAGTTCATCACAATTTTCAAAAGTTTCAAATAGAGAGATGTTTATATTACTTAAAGAATTGTAGTGACCCAGGTACTGGGGACAGTGTGGGGGATTTGACGAAAAATAATGCCCCGGTAGGTGGGGCAAATGCACTAGGTGTTTGCAAAGTCCCCGCGTTTGCCCGGGGTCCCCCCCCCTCGAGGAAGCCGATGACATATGCATAAGTGTTTTTATTTAGCCGTGAGTGTTTTTATTTAGCCGTAAGTGTTTTCTTTTAATCTTGAGAGTTTTTATTTAGGCGTGAGTGTTTTTGTTTAGCCGTGAGTTTTTTTTATTTAGTCGTTAGTGTTTTTATTTAGCCGTGATTTTTTTCAATTAGTCATGAGAGTTTTTGTTAAGCCATGAGTGTTTTTATTTCACCGTGGTTCTTTTTATTTTACCGTGGGTGTTTTTATTTAGCCGTGGTATCGTAAGTTGTGCATACAAACAATACGAAGCTAGTAAGTGAGTAGCTTCACTACCATTGTCTGTCTGAGTAGCTACACTACCATTGTCTGTCTGGATAGCTACACTACCATTGTCTGTTTGAGTAGCTAATCTACCATTGTCATTTTTCTCGCACATGTTTATTGTCTAGTGGACAATAGTACTGTTTTGTAACTGATCTAGTTAATATTTTTTAACTTTTGTCTTCTGAAGACTGTTAACAAATTATGAAAGGTGTTTCTGAATTTAAAACAGTTTCTTTCTCTTGTTTAAATTTTCTAAATACAGTCGGTTGTCATTGTGAGTAGAAATACTTTAAATTTTGATGAAATTCGAAGTAAAACTGGTGCAGTTTCTTTCAATCCATCACCACTTGGAAAAGACAGCTCAACTAATATTGGGTAGGTGAGCTTTTTGTCACTCGTCATTGATTTTCGATTGGCAAGCCCTGAGTTTGACAACCATAAACTACATGAAAATGTGAAGTTTGGCAGCCATTACTTATTAGCCTGTGAACAGGCTAAAGCATATCGAACGAATGAATTGCAATGAATTTAATAAGCAAACTACTGTCTTGCCCCTGGGGAGGGGTACCCCCAGGTCGAAAGGGTAGGGATGACCGTCGAAAAAGCCTAAAAAGTACCAAGGCATAGAAATTTTCCACCCTAAAATATACCTCTCGGTTTGAAAATTACCCTAACAAATACCAATTGAAAGCTGAAATTTTTCCCTGGATAGCTAGCAGGTTGGCGCTATGGCCCTTTGTGTTGCGCTGAACGTGGTATGCAGTAAATAAAGGCGCTTGCGAAATAGAACGTTCGCCAAAGGACTATTGTCTCAACTTATTGTTCAGTTTGCATGTTTGCTAAAACACGGGACTGTGAGCTAAGTTGTTCAATAATTTAGTGTTTTTTATCCCTAAAAAAATACAAGACTCTTGGTTTAAGACAGGATTTTTTTTACTCCCCCCCCCAAAAAAAAAATACCGGATTGACAATTTTAACCCCTTTGTCTCAACTTATTGTTCAGTTTGCATGTTTGCTAAAACACGGGACTGTAAGTTGTCCAATAGTTTAGTGTTTTTCATCCCTAAAAGAATACCAGGCTCTTGGTTTAAGACAGGATTTTTTTAACCCCCCCCCCCCAAAAAAAATACCAGATTGACAATTTTAACCCCTTTAAATACGATGGTCATACCTACCAGACCAATATAGGAAGTCCCTTCCTCCCCCTCCTCCCCCCTCCCCGGGTCCTGCCACCGGAAACGTGGAGCCATCTGCTTAGCAGCGGCATGCAGGAAGGGCTACTAGGCTCAACAAATGGACTTTTAGAGCCCCCGTCATGAAGGTCGATTGACTCGGGGTTTGTGTCGGTAAAACCTACTGTACTACCTACCCTGTTTTGATAATTTTGATTTTTGACAAGTCATACAGGGCCTTGAAAAGCTGGCAACCTTTGGAATCGAGGAATGGTTAATTTGTGAAATCAGCAACTTTGACTGCCAAAAACAGCGGTAGTGCGTAGTGTCTTGTTCAAGGAAATATGTGATAAATCGGGAAATATAACGCTGTCATCGACCTAGTTCGAAATACATGCCAAAAACCTTTCGGCTTTGTTTAGATCATAGTTAATATGTATTGTTGTGTTCTGTTCGCCATTTTCTTTTGTTTTCTGGTCTTGGTCTTTCACAAAACGTGCAGAAAACACAAAAGCATTTGATACGTAAATCAACAAATTGCCAGTCAAAATTTTCTCAAGATAAAGATAAAACATAAAACAAAGATAAACAAGACAAACAAAACAAGACAAAGATAAAACATAAAACAAAGCATCTTTTTAATATCTTTGTATTTCCCTTTTGAGGTTTGACGGCTTTCCTAACCAGTCCGTATACTAACTATCTCAGTTGAGTAGTTATATAAGAATGCATAAGTTTGTTCATTACATCGTATGATACCAGCAGACCGCTTTTTTAAATAACTTTTTTACTGTTTTTTTTTCTTATGAGTCATCCATTAAACATCTATGCTAATTTAGCATGACTAAACTTAACTCTTGAGGTTGACTAGGTAAATTTATCACAGGCCAAAATAATGAAGCCGTTATTATCTAGTCACTTAGTTAATACAGCAATCAAACCTGAAAACTGATTAATAATATTTTAGAGTTTTCTGAATATCAGCTAACTGTATTCTTAGAAGATTTTTAGTTTTTGAAACTAACACAACCCACAAAGAGAATCTCCCATTCACGGCGACTATCAACCCGTTCGGTCCAATCCAGCTTCTCCTTATATAACACATACAAAATAAGGCGTTTAGTAATGAGAATATGAGGATTGATCAATCAAAGGCAACTACTGATGATAAAAAGTACAATTCTCCCCAAACTCGCTCAAACTGAAAAGTATTTGTATTTGTTAGGAAAATTTACATTTAAAACTGGGACTAAATTGGTTAGTATGGAAAACAGCGAAAACGCTATTTGACGAGCAAGGTATACTGAGATGACAGCTAGCCAATGATCGTGTGATAACGACTTAAGGGAAGAAGTCAAAACAATGATATTTTTAAGGAACCCAATTTTGTCGGGGGAGGTGGTGGGTGGCGGCACATAC
>JAOBAT010086716.1:0-11493 GCA_026413305.1 Hydrozoanthus tunicans
CCCCTCAAAGGTTCAACACACAAATAGTCTTTGTTCCAAACTTTCACTGACTTTCTCTTATTCTACAGGTTCCTGCGTAGACGGGGACAAGATTGACTGTGCCTCATGGGCAAACAGATGTGGATATTTCTTCGTCAAAATGAACTGCAAGAAAACGTGCAAATTCTGCTAAACTGTCGTGTTTTCTACATGCAAGATTGATAAACGAAATAAACATGTGTTGCTCCACTGCAAGTGGTTCACTTAAGGTTTGCATGCGCAGTGTTTTTAATTTAGCCCCCTACACTCATGGTGACGTAGTGTATCGTAGAACAATACAATGGCACAAGTCGTTTGTTTAAATCAAGCAAAGAAGGGGAAATAAACGAATTGTGTTTATTCAGCTTATGTGCACTGTTCAATTTCACTTTGTGAGACTTATAGTCTTAACGTTTACACTTTTTGGATACTTTTTTCTTTAATATCTTTTTTTCAAATTATGAGAGTAGGGTCTAAAGTCCCTATCAAGCTTATTTTTTTACTTTTTAACTTTTAGTTTAGTTTTTCAGTACATTAATTTTGAGCAAGCATGTCTGGAGAACCGTTCTAAACTATGAAAGAATCCAACTCGACTCTCCGGTTATCTCTCAATTCACAAAAGAAAACGCAATGAAATGGCTTTCATGATTTTATTTGCATACACGGCAAAAGTTCGTGATCAACTTCACTATTGATGATTCGTTTCAAGAAATAGTAGGTGTAACTTAATTTATATGGTATGTCTTTGAAGTTTGGTCGGCAAAATTTTAGAATTAAAGGTTGTTTATATGTGGATGAAAGGTTGAACAAAGTTTCGAAACCGCATTGTGGCCAGACAAAAAACTATGTTGTCACTATATAATTGAAATGATCAGGTGGGACTGTCGTTGTTTAACTTCTAAAGTGAAGTAAAAGAGTTATTTGCCTCTTTGGGTTTGATTTGGTTTAACATAAGTGGTTATGGACAAAATGCTATTTAACAGTTGTTAATGTGACTTCATGCACTTATTTAATCAATGGATACACAAACAGGAATGTATTGGATAGCTAAGCTTTTATCACATTTTAGATGGTTTTGTTCTCAAAAGCTGAATAAACCTCTTTTTAACAGATCACTTTTCAGTCAAAAAGTTCCCCATTATAGTCTATATAGTTTAGTGTCAATACAAGAAAAACTCGTCTTCTTTTTGTCTTAGAGCTAACAAAAGAAGTCCATATCTAGAACTACATGCTTTGCACAGCTGAAATAGATTTGAGCATCTTGAAAGGAGTTTTTCCTTAACAAAAATTGGGAGATTCCAAAGACTTATCACTTTCGTTTTTGACGACGATACAGTGCACAACTAGTGAATTAACCTGATTTTTCAACAGCCCAGAGGATCTTGGAAACACAGCGATGATCTTGCTTGCCTTTCTCGCACTCATTGGTGCTGCTTATGCCTCATCGCCTCTCGGTAATTAACTTTGTCTCTTATTTTATGTTGCTTGTTTATCGAATCCTTATTTTTTCCCTATAAAGGCACAAAAGCAGTCTTCATTTATAAAGTTGTTCTCAGATATCAGCTTAAACCTAGTTCTTGATATTTAGCTTGAAGAGGCGCGTTTTCCGAGCACTTTGAAGGCGCGATTCGCAATCTTAGGGTCGCGATTTCGGCCCCTGTGCAGTATCCTCAAATAAGATACATTAACCGACTTGTTCAAGGCGACTCGTGATCAGCTGTATAAATGATCCTGAGTACCAGCTTCTGCTGGGGGCTAGTCCAGCTGTGATGGAATCGTGTTCTACATGCAGGGCAAATCAAAGACGCTCATCTTCTTAACGCCACGGAAACCGGAGAAAAGCGCCAGCCTATATACACGCTTTCTTTTTATAGAAACAACTTAATAAGAACAAGGAGGCTAAGATTGGCCAAAATTTAAGAACAGTTTAAAAACAACTGAGGCTCGGGCTCGGCTAAAGCTGATTCTTCTTAAAACTATATACAAAGCTTCGAATTTCTCTATACAGAGTTGAATCGCAGTGTTTTTCTTCTAATCATTTTTATTGCCTCAAACTATTACGCTGTACACGTAGATCTAGCTGTCCTGTTGATTCCTTAGGCTTTTTTATTTGTTTCAAATAGAACTATTTTTAAAGAACAAACTGAGGCTTAAGGCACTGAAAAAATACGAACAACTTGCCACGGCCAAATTTACTGTTAGAAAAAGAGCGTGAAAGGCTCGAGAAAGGATTTTCTGTGGCTGCAAATAAGATTAGTTGTAAGAAACACCATAAAAATCTTAGCGTATATTTGCCTTTTTTGGTTGAGGGGCGGTTAGGGTTAAAGTCTACTCGATTCTTAAGAATAAAATGCATCTTGATTTAAAGACTAAAAGATCATAGCGCTCCTCAAGTTGAGTGATCAGAAAAAAATCTGAACTACTAGTTCTGACGGGAATTAAACCGACGACCTGCATGCTGTTTACCGGCCAGAACTCTACCCACTGAGCTACAGAAACTCAAATGGGGAACCGAGTCACTGGTTAAATTTTGTGTCTCTTCCTGCTAGCCATACGCCTTGCATCCGCTCGTTCGATATGCCCAGTATTCATATGCTATATGATATTACTCCTCGAATGATTCATGTAGTAGTTTGTAACTTGGTTACAAAAAGATAGAAAGGTGCACTCCTCAAGTTGAGTGAGCAGAAAAACTTTTTTGGCTTTTTGCAAACTAAAGCACATTAAAATCGAAACGTTTGTTCTGTCATGTTTTTTGTTGGCTTCGAGTCTTCAGTTATTTTTTCATCCCTTTGTACTGTAGAAAAGGTTCAAAATTTGAGTATGTAACTATAGCCGAAACTCCGAAGATCAAGTTTAAGGCGAAGAGGTTTAACACATACAACCGGTACACTCAAATTCAAATAAATAACCATTTTTTTTTTTTTCAAAAAAACCCCTAATGGTGTATCCTGAAGTCTTTTAATTTATTTTAGTTTATCGCTGCTTAAATTTTCAAATTTTCAATTGTGCCCGCTTTTGTTTTCGTTTCGCCTGGCAGCCAACT
Organism: Hydrozoanthus tunicans; assembly: GCA_026413305.1. NCBI lineage: Eukaryota > Metazoa > Cnidaria > Anthozoa > Zoantharia > Hydrozoanthidae > Hydrozoanthus > Hydrozoanthus tunicans. Next base: position 3,065 of record JAOBAT010086716.1, read on the forward strand.
ACCTGGGCCCGGTTCCTCAATAATATATGCAGAAGAACGATAAGTGACCTTTTAAAACATATTTCGTTTTTGATTTTTTTGTGCAAATCAGGTTCTAGAAAGGTTAAAAAAAGGAATGAGGGAGATGCAATGCAAAATACTTTATTGTGATCTGTTACAATTTAAGTTTGCAAGACTCTTAAAAACGTAAACAAAATCTCCGCACTGCGAAGACCGCGGCTTGGAATGGTTTAAGAGCATAAATATCTCAGAATAAATTGTTTCATTTTGGTGTTCCATTAAAGAGTTAAATGTTCTTAAGCTATCATAGCACAGTTATTACCACCACAACAATACTAGGCATCAAAAACAGCAACCTTAGTTGAAATGGCAACATTTAATTAAATTTGACATTAATCGCACTAGTCCTACTTAATTACATCATTTATCTGAAAAATAGGATTCTCTGATAAATTGTAACATTTTTGAGTGAACGGTATTCCATAACAATATTTTTAAGGTTAAAAAAGGTGCTTGCCGGGTGTAGCTGTTTCATTTGCTATGGTAAATAAAATTATGTGCATGTGAATCCGAAATTTTCTCCTAGCTGAAAACTTAAATAAAAACCCATTCATCAAAACGAACAACAAAATACGGATTCTCAAACCAAAATCTCTAAAACTTATTAAAGTAATATACGAAAGTAGCCATGATGAACGCAGCAAAGACAGTACTGCTGACCGGTGCAATCGCATGTGCCAATCCCTTTGCATTACAAAGATCACCAGAACAACACTTTGGTACGCATTCGCCCCCAACAAACTTTGAGGTTTTGCAATATGAAAGGGTGGTTGCATTGCAGTTTTCGAGCTTTATGCATTTCTTGAGGTATGTTGTTAGTTTTGAGGAAACCTTGTATTCCAAGGTGAGACAGCGATTTTGGTCAGCGTCACAGTTCTTGTTGAATTCTATACAAGTTTCCCAACTCTTAGGACTGGTGCAGCTTTTGCACTTGAGGGCAGAAACTGTTTGTGAGAAATAAAATATGGAATCAAAGAAGTGAAATTGATGAAATAAAAGTTCTGAGGTACTTTAAAAATAAGTTAGCTCCAAAATAATTTTTAGCTCTGGCATCCAACACTCAAAAAATCAATTAATTCACCCCATGAAAGAATAAATTGTATCCAGCATCCAAAATTATATTTTTAGCTCTGGCATCCAACATTTACAGCATCAAAGCGAGCGGGATCCGATACCCTTTGGTAAGGCTGCATCAAGCATCCACGGAGTCTAAGATCTAAGCATCCGGCATCCAGATGAGTAGGAATCCGGAATCCCGGTTAGTGCTCTGGATCCGCTTTCATGGGGCGAAAATAGGGAAAAACTTAACAAGGTTTTCAAAAAAAAAAAGAGGTTTCATGAACAAAACACAAGTTAGATGAAAAGTCTGGTACGATAAAATTTAAATATGTAAAATAAAGGTGTTGAGAATTTTCAAAATCTCTAAATTTGCATTTAACTCATAGCACTTAGCGTGCAATCCAAACACTGAAATTCGACAGTAAGAAATACACATACTACTGAACTTATTGAAAAAAAAACTAAATAAATGGCAAGTATACACTAAACAAAGTTATCTTCGCCATCAAATTACTTATAACGCAATGCAGTTTAGTTATACGTAGAGTTTCTTTTTTTTTCACTTTTTTTATTGAAGGCTTATGTTAAACAATCTGATTGTTTGCATTTTAAAATATATGCAGAAACCATAGATCTCATCTCCTGCTTCTTCTTCGGCACTATGTATTTTAAACAAATGCTCTAATCTTTTAACTACCTGTTGTTACAGCAAATCCAACGAGGATGACCATAAACGACATAGACTTCATGTTTTTCCTCTATACTTCGTCAACTGCTAAAGAGCAAATCAACAGAATCAACCATTTGGTTTGAACATGTTTTTGATGTTGCATTTTAAAATAAAAAGTAAGACAGAGTCGAAACTAGGATTGGAAAATCGAAATTTGACAACTTATCTCTTAATTTAGCTTCCCTAAAGTAGTATTTACTAAGTTAATCTAACAATAACTTTAGTTTTTACCTAACCAAACAAAAACAGGCTCACTGCAAAATGATTAATTTAACTGATTCATTACCTTGTTGAACTTAATTGTTGAAGCTCGTAAGATTCAAATAACAATTACGGAATACTCTTTGCTTTACAACTGTATCCAGGATACTATATTAATAACATATCAATTGAACTATTTTGAAGCATCAAATTTAAAGTCTAGAGTTTAAGATAATTGAGAACATATGAAAATAAGTTAATTGTTTCAATCTCTTGAAACTCATAACACTGACCGAAACAATGAAAGAAGCCTCACTGAAAACTCGAGAACAAATATATCAATTTTTTGTATGTGTATTAGATAGGTGAATTGTTGTGTTCTGAGAACATATAAACATGCGGTTTTTTGAAAATAACAGCTCTTCTGCCAAAAATGATGCTTTTGATCGAGGTTTTTGTTTGTTGATAGCAGTTTTACCAAACGCTTTATGTTTCCGTTGATTTTTCTTCCATTCATAAACTGTTTAGATGAATTATTTTTAAAGCCATGTAGTTTCGAATAACCAAAAACAGGCTTCATGCATCGAAAGCTTTAAGAGCTGCACAAGTAATAAGTTTCTTGGTATGGATTAGACAAATAAGGAGATCAGAAAATTTTAACAATCATTTTAAATTGTTTTGACAATTTCAATTACAGTCCAGCCGCTTTTTTAAAGAGTGGATACAGATAGCCGCAAAAAAAGGCTTGATCGTTATCTATAACAAGACAGCACAAAAATAAGGCTGTTTTTCAACGTCAAAACTTACTTGGCAAAACGTCGTAAATTATTGAATACTCAGACAATGCTATACCGAAATACGTGAGCTTCAAGAGGTATGAAAGGCGCCGAGAAAGTTGTTCTGCTGTGGAGTAATGTGTACCGTCGATTACCGTTTGTCCTTCTGTCCCAGAGGAGTGCGGCCCTACCGTAAATGAGCATTTGAAACAATAAGAATTCGGCCCTATTGTTGGTGGCAAACACCGCGTTCAAAAGAATAGATAATTACATTTTTTTGGGCGTGGGAACCAGATGAAATTATTTTTTTGAAATGTGCAGAGAACTTTGAAAGTAAACACTGAAAATGCTACACAAAGTCAAAGTATTTTTTCGAGGCTTAGCAAAGGTTATAAGAAAGGTACATATGAGAAGTGAACACAAACTGTGTATTCACCTTTACGACACACTCATACGAAAAAATCGGTGTCATGCCCGAGCTGGGACTCGAACCCGCGTCTCCTGTATTCTAGTCAGGCGTGATGATGCAAGCATGTGTAAAGATCAAAGTACACTGTACCTCTGTTGTAACATTAGTGTACTCAAATAATAATTTACGATCCGGCTACTTACAAGCGTAGCAAAACCGCAAATTCATTTGCTTGGAGTCAACATTTTTTCAACTTATCCTCGGAGTCAGAAAGCGCATTTTTTCATTTGTTGATCGTCGATTTAGGCCTATTTTTTGTAACCGCCATGCGTTGCTTGGCAAATTTCTAAACTAACTGAGAATTAGAAAGAGTATAAGGTTCGCATGCCTCTGTACCTCGTCGCTACAAACTAAGATTGGAAAGCTTAACTGAATCTCAAGCAAAGAACGCCGAGAGGCTTTAGCAGATATGCAACTTTGAAACAAACGCCAAAAATTCCCACATTAACTTTCAACAACTGCATAAAAAGTTAAGTTGTAGGTTGTCCACTGAAGTAGATAGCTTTTAAAGTGGATGACGGTAAGGATTCATTGTTCTATCGAGCAAGACGCCTAGATATAGACCTGGATCTTACATTTAGCTCCACTCCAAGTAAGAGACGATGCAAGGACAGATTTCCTACATTTTTTCTTATGTTTGTTGATTAAAACCAAAACTAGAGAAATAAAGAACATAACAAAAAATAACAAACTTGCTCTTCACTAAATTTTTCTCCTCCATTTTAAGGAGAAGCCTGGGCAAACAATCACGTTCCATAAAACATATTTACAAATTTATGTTGCATAAAAAAGACGCCAATAAAGTTAAAATATCAAGATAGTACTTCAAAGTTAAAAGTTAATTTAAACAAACGTTTTCGACTTATAAAGTCATCTTCAGGTAAATGAGCGGCGGTAAGAGAACACGTAGTTTATGTGCAATTAGCAGATGACTTTAGAAGTTGAAAACGTTTAATTTGTTTTAAATTTTCTTTTAACTTTGAAGTACCTTTTTGATATTTTAGATTTTATGTTATTTCTAGCTATAAAAAGCTATGGTAAAACGTAAAAAGACGTGATTTCTTTGCTATTGCTTCATTTGAGCAAGAGTGGACAAACAGCTAATCGTCTAAATTATCAAATATCTCAATAAATGGTCTTTGATGTCTCTTTTGAACTTCTAAGATTCGTCAGTTTTCGGTCTACAAAAAGCTCTTTATTCTACAGCCACCGAAACCTCTCTTATTCTTAATTTTCCTTGCTGAATACTATGTATAAAATAAGTTCTTCCTGTTCTCGAAAAATTCCTCAGACAAAATTATGATTCAAAGATGTATCGTAAACAATTGTTTGTTTATTTAATGACTTATCTATTTATTTTTTTACATAATACCGTTTTTCTGCTTTGTCCGACTTAATAGGTTGCATAGCCTTTCACTTTTTTATTGTATATTGTTATTATATCTCCTTGCATCATGGGTGTTTAATTCTGCGGCATTTTGTAATAACGATGGCGGCGTTTTGTAGTACTGTTCGCATTATTCAACAAAATTTGCAGAATTTCGTAATAATCTAACTTAAACCCACCGCACACTTGTGCGATAGCATGCAATTTTTGTTGCATGCAGTCGAAGTTGTTGTCGCACATTCACCGCACACGTTTTGCGAGAAGATGCAATAACCTCCGATAAGGTGCACTCACTTTTAAGGAAATCAAACATGTTTGATCCATGCGATAAATATTGCATGCGATAGAAATTGCATCGCAGGCCCCCGCACACAGAAGCGATGTGCTGCAATTTTGATTTCATGCGACGAAAATTTCATGCTATCGCACAAATGTGCGGTGGGCTTTACACATTCTGTAATAAAGGCTGCGGTATTCAACTTATAAAAATTGTATATGTACATATTTGTTTCGTACTATAACAATAAACAATCACATAAAGATCAGCTGTGTCGGCTACCACTTTGAGATCATTTGAAAGAACTCGTTACAATTCGCGTCTGACATTACTACAATTTGCGTGCACTTAAAACTATTACAAAATGCTGCAGCCCTTAATACAGAACGCGTTGGTTAGATTTATTACAAAATGCATGCGAAACTTATTACAAAATGGGTCGTTATAATACACAATGCTGCAGAACAATGGGTATTTGATCTTTGATAAAAATTTTAGAAAACACAATCACAAATTTTTTTTGAAAATATCAGTGATGACTTAAATGGGTAAAGTCCTTATACGGCTTATAATTTAATTTTACTTATTAGAAAATTTGGGAGTTAAAGATCCCACGCTGATCGAGGGAGATATGAAGTTGACAGACGCGCAAAGACTTGCCGTGTTAAATGGTTTCGATGTGAGCGGAATTGGCCGAGGCTCCATCAAAACCAACTTGTGGCCTGGTGCCGTGATGCCGTACACAATTGACTCAGGATTGGGTATGTATGTAACGAACGTGACTTCTATTTTGATACAACCGCGAATTGAAAAGACACTCGTAAACAAACTTTTATTAAGATATAAAGAAAGGTTTTTGTGTACAAAACCAAATTAAATTGAACTCAAATGCGTTTAAGCTTGAAAGCTCTACATGGCTTTCGCTTATCGTCTCCTAATCTATAAAATGCACCCTAACTTCACCGAGTACTCTCCGCAGTAAAGAATGTGGGGTCGATAAAAATAATCCCGTTTACATAGCGTCGTCTATTAAGGCGGGAGTAAACCCAAAGCGCGCTTTGTGGCCACTTTTCCTCACGTTTCTTCCGATATCTAGCTCCGTCCAGGGCTTGAATCTACAAAATCCCTAGGCTTAAAACACAGATGGAATGAAAGAGAACAAGCTTGAATATTTAAGAATTTTTGGATGATTCATGAGTTTTATTTATCTTTTCTTGAAGAATGGTAAATTCAAAGAGGATTTTTAACTTTGTGATTTTTTGGGAAGTTTAAAAATTCATTTTGAAGTTATTTAATATTTGATGTATAAATTCGCAAAACCATTCTCAAACCAAAGCTGTACTAGTCCCTAGACATGGTTTGCTGATTTTACTCAAATTTCTTCTTATTCGAATATCTTTTTCAACTTCCTCACTATCCAACAAAAGTTTGGGTTTACTCCGCCTTAATTGGCAAAACATTTGATTTGATGAACGGCTGGTACGCATATTTGAACTGGAATTTAATAACAGGAACTAAATACAGCTTTTACTAATAGTTTGTATGTGTTATAGACTGCCGAGCAAAATCTTAGGAGTTTGGATAGGAAAGGGGAAAACATTAACCATTTAACTTCCCAAATATTATTATTGTACATAAGCATAAAGAAACTAGTTTTTTTCCTGCATGCTTAAGTTTTAGAAAAACCACTTTTAGTTGACGTTAAAAGATCATCTGCGTAACATGAACCCTCAAACCTAAATGAATTTAACCATCCGTCATTCTTTTTAAATTTGTACCTACTTCTTGATTTAACTTAGGCTCTTTAAACACAAATCTATTGTAACAAAAAGGTGGTACAAACTGTGCTTAAGTCCAAAATAAGGGGAACGCTTCGCCTTCAAAACTACAGCTCAAGAAAAAAAAAAAACTTGTAGCCATGATTGTCCTATGGTCTTGTTACTTACAAAAAGAAGCAACGATCAACAGCTTCCAATCAGAGGGCGATGCAATCGATCAGGGCGGGAATGAAACTATGGACATCCACCACGTGTATACGATTTAAACCAAGAACAACAGAAACTGCCTATGCTCACTTCTATCAGGGAGGAGGGTAAGTATTTCTAATCACCATCCCCTCCCCCACTTTACTTTATTAGTTTAATATGAATAAACTAGAATATTACATTTTTAAGACCATAATTTCTTCATAATTGCTTTTTCGTAATATTGTTGAGGTTGGAAAAAATTTGGCCGGGTTGTTCGTGTTGTGAGGGAAGTTCCTGACAAGATGGTAATACTAGGCAAGTAAGGTTGTCAGGTCAAAGTCAATCTATCGGAACATAGATCTAAAGTCAAAAGTGAAAGGCTACCGACGCAACATTACACGCAACGTCGCGCATAGCTGAAACCCTTCGTATAGTCGCACGATGAAATCGTTCCATGCAGTGTTTCAGGGGTAATATCAGCTTTTACTTTGCGAAACATTGCATGCAACAACTTCAAAGGTGGCTGACTGCACAGTGAAATTCTCTGTGTAGCCATGCCTTTAATAATTATAATATGAATGACGGCGATTTTGATATTCATTTATCTTTAGTCAAAATATTCCTACTAACCTCGAGCTCGTTCTTGAGTTTAACTTTAAAAAGAACATGTTATTCACAGCAAGGCTAATAGGGCACCGCCGTTTATGCATACAAGCATGATACAATCCAACTTGGTCGAGAGGTAAACATGAACTAATTAGAACAAGACTTTAAAGTAAGCATACGTTATTCCAACTTGTCTCTATCAAAAAGCGTTCGACAAAGTATTTTTTGGGTTTTAGAACATCAACAAACCCAAAAACTTAAAAACTTGGAATTTTGATTTTGGATTTGAAAGCGACAGGCGTTTTCGAGTAAAAATTTATTTCAAGAGTCAGAAGATTTGGTCAAACCTTATAAATTTATTATGTGTACAAAAGACATCGACCAAAAACAATGCGCTATATGTTGATCCCGGGGGGTACTTCGGAGTTAATAGGGTAGGAGTGACCGTTGGAAAGTCCCCTAAGTACCCTAAAAGTGCCAAGGGATAAAAATTTTCCACCACAAAAATACCTCTCGGTTTTAAATTTACCCTAAAAAATACCAACTGAAAGCTAGCAGGTCGTCGCTAAGTTCCCTTGTGCCAAGGGATAACATTTTCGACCATAAAATACCTCTCGGTTTTAAAGTTACCCTAAAAAATACCAACTGAAAGCTAGCAGGTCGTCGCTAAGTTCCCTTGTGTTGAGCTGATATGAGACATATGATACTCAGTAAATAAAGGCGCGTGTGGTAATCACCAAAGGACTTTTGTCTTCACTTTTTTTCACTTCACTAAGTACGTTTGCTAAAACACGGGACTACAAGCAGGCTAATATCTTAGCGTTTTTCAACCCTAAAAAATACCAGGCGCCTGGTAATCAAATTACATTTTATAGACAATTTACATACTATGTGAAC
>JAOBAT010086727.1:0-14705 GCA_026413305.1 Hydrozoanthus tunicans
GTGAGGTGGGTCTGTATATATAAGTAAAATTCTAATTTTACTTATAGTTTACTTTCGACATCTTGGTAAATTCGCATATAATTTTTGTCTCTATAGAGTGAAGCATTCACATAGTATGTGTTTGTCTGAGACCCCGGATGTCACGCACTCTCTACAAACTCATTGTTGCAGATCGGTGTCGATGTCAGTTGCAAATTCAAACACTTTTCGGTTTCTAAGAGCATCTTAGTGCTCAGCTTAGACTGAAAAGTTAAAAAGCACAAGAGACGATGATATTCTTGAGTTTTCTTGCTGAATCTACAGTTAACTTGCTTTAGAACTCAAAGTGAAACGCCCTAATGACAACAATTGAACATGAATATAAAGCGGCGCCTACCATGAACTTGAACTAACCTGATTAATATTTTTCAAAACAAACTATGTGGAAAGCAGTATTAACAATAGTTCATGCACCAGACTTTTGATTATTTTGAGTACAACATGACATCATTTGTGTACTAGCGAATACACTTAGTAATTGTGAAGTAAACAGTCGCATTTTTAGCGACAGTTTCTGCCTGAGCTCGACAATATGACAATGAGAAAACCGAAAATTGTTTGAGTTTGCAACTGACATCGACGTCGACGCGACGGTATTCAAGTTTGTTGAGAGTCATGCGTGATATGTGTTCAGTTTTAAAGTAAAAACAACCAAAATTAGTCTCGACTTTCGAAACTCGCAAAGGGCGGTTTATGAGTTACCCCAGCTGAATTTTTTACATGTTGTAACACTGTAATAGAACTTTCTTGTGGTGTAAAATTTAAATCGAAACTTGACACCGCAGTAGCATTTTTTGAACTGCAACTGTGTGACTGTTTTCGGAGTATTGCACTAATGTCAAAAATAGTCTCGACTTTCGAAACTCGCAGCCGGAGCGGTTTATGAATTACCCATGCTGGAATTTTAATATGTTGTAATACTATAATAGAGCTTTCCTGCAGTGTAAATTTTGTGACAAAGCTCGACATCGCAGTTGCCTTTTTTTATCTGTAAAGTTTGGCTAATTACGGATTGTCGGCACTAACGGCTGCAAGTACGCACTACTAAACAGAAAAAATATCATGACGACATAGTTTGAATTTTGAAAATTTTAAATATTCTTGTTGTCAGTAAAAATATAACTGTTTGATTTTGTGAGAAATGTCAGCTCCATAGAATAAAGCAGTTGCGTGTCCGCGGCGAGAGTCAAAATTCACTGACTTTTCATCGAACTAGTACCAGGCCCCGAGGGCCCGTGAGCGCTAATTTAGGTTTTCCTAAATTTTTCGAAAACAAAAGCTCAGTTGCAAGTTTAAGTGCGATTTCTAAAATGAGTTCACCAAAGGGGTTCTCCAGGCAAAATATAAAGAAACCCGAAATTAGACGTTTGTCCACGAGTATTTGATTTTCTCAGTCAGCGGCTCTTAACTAAGCGCTTTTAGTCTAGTGAGAATAAACCCGGCTATTTATTGCGGAAAGTCAGAGTTGTGGTTCGGTCGAGTTGCGTGCCGAGAATTCAAATTGTTGCTGCAGAGATCTGCGTGATTCACACTCAAAGCCGAGTTGCTCGGGTAATTTAAAATTGTTTTGTATATCTGGAATATAGCCACTGATTCTACAAATCTGGTTTATTTTCAGCGATTCGATCTAGGGATAAAAATGTCAAAATTTTCCGAGGAGTATCGCTGCGGAGCCCCAGTCTCATTGACATTCAAATTGCACTGCTTCGGTTAATACTTTCTCCAAATTACAGGCCTGGACTAAGGAAATTTTTTTCAAAATTAAACGAAACTTCTCTTTATAATTAATTCTTATTCACATAATTTTCATATTGCAATTAGCAGTGCATGTGTGTTTATATTCCATGTTTTTTTTCTTTTAACTACCTTTTAAGCATCCATCTTCTATTATCAGCACGACACGAAATTAAAATTTTACCCGGTGAAAAAAACAGTGCGTACTAGCTAGACGGCAAAAAATACTACCAGACGAGAATTAATTAAAATATCATTACTAGACAAAATCAATATGTTATTAGACAAGGAAAATTTTAAACATAGACAAAATTATCGACTGATTTAATAAAAATTAAAAGTGGAAAAGGAAAAAGCCGCGAGAACAAATTCTAAATGGCCACTGAAATGCTGTGCAATGATGAGTTTTTCTTTGGAAAATCAGTGCTACGCTTTTTTGATATAAGAACTCTTTCATAAGAACGTCGGGTGAAAATCGGCCCAATTTTAAAAACATGCTACTAAAGAACACACACGACGCTAAGGGATGGCCGAGAACGTTTTTTCGTTGTTGTTAACTACGGCACAAAATGAAGTATTCATTCAAATGATATCTTTCAGACGTTTAACGGCTTCCGGGACAATAAAATGAGTGCAAGTTTTTTTCAATTTTTTAAGGAGACCGAGGAACATTTCTGAACATTTGAGGCTAACTGATCTCCAAATATCTAATTTAGATCACTGATTCAGCCTGAGTGTAGGTAAACATGATTGGTTCTGAACACTGGTTTTGGGTCATCACAATCGATGATACAGCTACTCGGCCCCGGCCCCATCACTGTTATTTCACATGGAGCAGGGGGAGGGGCCGGGACTCCCCCCCCCCTCCCCCAAGAGATGTTGGATGGATGGCTGTTTAACATCGGCTACAAACTGCGTAAGGGAAGAGGTCAAAACAACGGTCCACCCTAGGGACCCAATTTGGGGGGGGGTATTAGCCGCCACCACCCACCTCTAGAGGGGGGTAGGGGGTATATACCGCCACCCACCACCTCTCTTGGGGGGGTAGGGGGGTATATACCGCCACCCACCACCTCTGAAGAGGCAAAACAACGGTCCACCCTAGGGACCCAATTTGGTGAGGGGGGATAGGGGGTATATACCGCCACCCACCACCTCTCTTGGGGGGTAGGGGGTATAAACCGCCACCCACCACCTCTCTTGGGGGGTAGGGGGTATATACCGCCACCCACCACCTCTGAAGAGGTTAAAACAGCGGTCCACCCTAGGGACCCAATTTGGGGAGGGGGGGGGGAGGGGGGTATAAACCGCCACCCACCACCTCTCTTGGGGGATAGGGGGTATAAACCGCCACCCACCACCTCTCTTGGGGGGTATGGGGTATATACCGCCACCCAAAATCTTTCTTGGGGGGTAGGGGGGTATATACCGCCACCCACCACCTCTGAAGAGGTTGAAACAGCGGTCCACCCTAGGGACCCAATTTGGGGAGGGGGGGGGGTAAGGAGGGTATATACCGCCACCCACCACCTCTGAAGGGGGGTATACGGCCGGTAAACATTGTCACCCACCACCTCTGAAGTGAGGGGGTAGGATAAAAAAATTATACCGCCACCCACCACCTCTGAATGGGGGCTGGGGTATATACCGCCACCCACCACCTTTTCAAAAAATCCGGGTCCCTAGGGTGAACCATTGTTTTGACCTTATCCCTAAAATATCTCAAGTTCTAAAGTGACTACACAAATTTTTAAATAAGCGTTTCGAGCCAGAGAAAAATCCAGTATTAAAAGGCATTTCATTAATTCAAATACGAGGCTTGAACTTTAAGCGCTGAGCATTCATATTCAATTTCCACTTCGGTTTTTATGTGGATAATTAAAGCCTTGTTTTAAGACTTACGTTTTTGCAATAATAACGCCCGCGGAATTCACACTAATTTGAGGAAAACCGTGCTAACTGAATGGACGAGAAAAGAAACAGGTGTGTGGGCTAAAGTGAAAGGAAGGGCGAAACGGAAATTGTAAACTTCTGCCCTTTACATCAAGAATAGATATCAAAACTTAGTTTTGTATGATTTGTAAGCAATCTTATTTTCGTTGTTCTTCTTCCTGATAGCCATGAAACCGAACTCACTATTCCAACAACTTCCTTTCAATGATCAATATATGAGTCCGATCAAGAGCCGGGGTTAAACAAACTTCCGGTACCTATTTGCTTCACCTAACGAAAATAAACGTTCTACGATCAACGCCTTTTCTCAACAAGAAATTTAATCAGGTGAATGACCTCAACGGTTTGTTTCCTCCAACTAAGCCTCTGCTTTAAATCCGCTCTGAAAACTGTTGTGTCAGCGGGGGAAGGCAGCCAGCCAAACAGAAGAACTAGACTTTCTTGTTTTTTGAGCATGCAGATTCCCGTCATGGTTAAAAACGTACGGTTCACTTCCGGTTTAATAAGCCGCATTATTTTTGCGCACGCGCAATTTGGCAGCATAAGTGCAAATTACCTATGGTCGGTCAGGCTTCTCGTAACGACAAAAGTACATTCCGGGGGTTTTGAAGTATCTTGATTTGTTCAGTAAAATCTCCTACTAGTTTCGATCACATTTTAGACCCATTTATCTAAAATGAAAAAGCTAAGGCGCAGCCTTAGTTTACGGAGCTCACAACGGCGTATTCCTGAAAGCTGCCGTCCTCAGGTTTGGGAGAACGATAGTTACAAAGTTCGAAATGGAGGCGTAAATTTTCCAGTGAAGGTAAAATCACTTATATCGGTTTATATCTTTCTGTGATTGAATGTTTGGTGAACAGTCTTACAGTATAAACGATGTAGCAGTCATTTAGTCAGATTATCTTGTTTGGGGTGGACTTAAACCGTCCAAAGCGAAGGACTTTATAGATTAAAGTAGTTTTCTTTTACAACATGTAGTATGTTGGTTGTATCGAAGTGACTGAATCGCGAGGTACGCAAGTTTGTTCTGAAGCCTTCCGGCGTTTAAAAGAGGTAAGTCAATTTCCCTTCTTTTCACTTAGAAATTATATTATTGGACAAAGTATGTTTTAACAAGTTTTACAATTCAGATGAAAGACATGGTGTTGCACTGCATTGAGACGCATCGAGCGCCTTTTGCCGTTGTTTGGCACTGTTCGCAATTTTAACTTAAAAGTGTGTTGTCTGTTTTTTTTCAGACTTCTAATGCAAAGAAGAAACGGATGACTCTCCTTGTAACAGCCGATTGTATTCGACTAGTTGATGATGAGACAAAGGTTGGTAAATCGAGGAGCCGCTTATCAACTGATTCAGTCGACCTCGAAAAGTCCGCTAGGATTTGTCATTAATACGATTGCAATCGGACATTTTCATCTAATTTATAAAAATGTTGTCCTTTATCTGTTACTACATGCAACATAAAGGCATTGATTAGCTTTGATAAACTTATTTTGGTCAAATGCTTGTTTTAAGCTCCAAAAGCTAAGAGGATCTGGCAAGCCGTTTCTTATATATTGCGTCGTTGACTGAGTTCCCTTCCACGTATTACAAGTATTTTGTGATTTTACGCGATTCCTTTTGTTCACCGGCGTTTTCAGACGATTGCACAAGTTTTCGCCTTTCATAAGAAGGTATTATTATTTTAAAGGCCAAAACAAACACGGATGTTTGCAGCAACGTGTTGTAACAATTCCTATTTTTTTATTGTTGGTCCGTAGCTTCCCCTTGGCGTTGTTTCATAGTTTGTCTAATTAATAAATGGCTGCAAAACTTGTTTCAACCTAGTAGTATTTGTTTGCACACATAGATGTATGATCACAGGTCTCCGTAGAATAGATATTAATTTTTCCGGACCGACCGCACGAAAATCAAGATGAGCGATTCATTGCGAAATCTAACTAGTTTTCTTAATGAAAAATATTCGAAATAAAGATTTTTCGAGCTTAGTGAATTTTGGATTAGAGATTTATATGCTCCTCAATTCAAACTTGCTTTGCAAGTGGCATGCAAGTGCATGCGATACCGGTTTTTACTTCGAGAAATGATCTGGTAAATTAGAAATACGAGAAAGTGCAACGATGAAAAATAAAGTGAGAAAGGTTTGATTGAAAAATATCCGATGATTTATGTTTTGCAGGTGGATTTGGAAGGAAGTAGTGCGAAAATTTTCCCTGCATTGAGTAGTCAATCTTTGTGCTCGTTGTTTTTGAGTTCGGTCATGTTTACACAGTAATGTCAACTGGTTAATCCAAAGTATTGTGCTGTGGGAATTAGTTCCATACATAAAAAATATTAACAGAACAATTCTATCGGCGAGTATCATCCTATACAGAGTGTTTCTTTTCTTTCATATCAAATTATTGTTGTCAAACGTTTTTCCCAAAAAAAAAAATTTGCATTGATGATATTGAAAATTTGTTCTATAATATTTTAACCTCTTTTATGAACTGAAATGCTACTCACCCAAAATTTGTGTTTCGTGTCTTCGTCTGTAGTTCTAAACTTGTTCTAGAATAAGAAATATATGAGACATTTGTGGAGAGTTTAAAGTCAGTGAATTGGTCAAAATAGTGGTTCGAGTTACCTAAAATTAATATTTCGTATAATTTCAATTGCATGCATAGTTTCTATATTTATTTGAGGTAATATACTTTATTTTTGGTCTTTCTATGGTTATGAATAACCTTTGATAGTAACTGGAACTTTCTTAGTAAAAAATTATCATATTTCTAATATGGATATAATTTTATATGATATAAAATGGTTTCTAGAATAGATGTGTTGTCAATATTACCTTTGTTCGCGTGGATAATGGTATCTTTTGAAGTGAATCTCAAAGCCACTTGAAAGGGGTCAGGAAAAAACAGGTTTAATTGAGATATGGCACCATCAAACAAAGCTAAGAGAAAAACCCATTGCTTCTGTTGAATTCAAACCCATGACCTACAGAAAGTTGAGAGAACAAATTTTAAAATTTTTATTCAAGCATTTTGTATTAATTAGAATACCAATATTATAATGTTATGGTCAATAATTGACATAAGTAAAAAGCGAGAACTCTTAAATTCTGATGAGAAAAGGTTCGGGACGTAATGGTTATTACTCTCTGTGTTTCATTTTGACTCCTTTCAAAATTACCATGTAAATTTTGTCACATTTTAAGTGTAAATGAAAATTTTTTAAGGTTGTATAAAGTAAGCTAAGATTTCATTGCTATTTATTGTCTAAAAGTATCAGTAAAAGCAACAGTAAAGTTTTAAAAAACTATTAACCATTGATAATAGTGCTTTATATTGTTAGTGATACATTTTATTGGCAAAATATATAGTTATTAAGCTTTCTGTAAGAACTTATCCAAATGCGATTAATTTTTCCTGCTTTATTCTAATTGTTAGCATTGATGATCAAACTGAGTCTTTAGAACTAATTAATGAGAAGGTAATTTCAGTTTAAAAAGAAAATTTTGCAGGTATAGAATTTTGAAGGTTTTGAGATTTATTAGTGGTTTTTATGGCCCTTTTTTACGATCCCATCAGCTCACAGAAACATTTTCACTGTCTGGTTTAAAAAATGTATTGATCAGTGTCACTACTCTTAGCCTCCTAATAGTGCCTTTAGAGAACTTAGGTAATTTCGGTCTTCAGAGTTGTAGATCAGAATAATAACAACAAGATATCTTGTTACAATAATGACAGATTTGAGATTGTCCAAACAAGTTTTTGGAGTGCACGGCTCCCATTATCAGTGTGGTGTAAAATAATTTATAAAGTAACCCAGTTAGTACACGCGCTGTGATTGGTCGAGAGTGCAGTAAAAATTGTTCTGTAAGAGAGCACACAGAATGGTTTTGAAAGAGTCACACAACACTGACAATCCGCCGCCATTTTTATTGCTTGCAAATAACAAGTTTTTTTATTGTAGAAAACATGTTAGCCAATGACAACATACAAAATTATAAATCAAATCTGGTACCAAATAAAAATGAGCCTATTTAGGTATTAAACTTGGAAACCAAAAACAAAAAGATGCGGTTTGCTTTAGTCGACAAGTCAGAGCTAGCTCAACAAAATTCATGACAAAAAATACAAAGTACTCTGCGAAATGGTTTCTTTTATTGAGAGTAATAAAACTCTCTCAATTATCTCGTTCTAAAATTATTTAGACACATCAAAAGCAAAGAATGTTTGAAGAGTAACATTTATTAGTTGAAAACCAACTTGTCCTCTTGTTGATTGAAAGTTGGCTTTTGTCAATAATTAATATGGAGGGCCTCACTTAGGTGCACCTGTGGGAACACTGAAATGAATTTCAAGACAGTGCTCACCGCATAGCCCCTGACATCTCTTTGATTTATTAAGCTGTGAAGATGTGGGGTCTTTTGCTGTGGTGAGGTATTCTTACACCCATGTGGCAATGTGTCAGGTTATTTGTCTGATAAAAACAACTCAGATAACAAATCTATCCAAGAATTGAAGCAGTAAAAATTGTTTGATACCTTTGTAACACATTGTTCTTGTTTATTTTATGTGATGTTTCCAGTTTAGTGATAGTTAACTGATGGCAAATTTGGTAGGCTTGTCATTTCTCCCTTTTGAGGATTTTTAAGTAAAAATTCATGAAAGCAGATCTAGAAAACCAGTGAGTTCCAATACCCACCCAACTGGCTTTTAGAAGAATTAGTAATAAAAGTGTTTATACCAGCACTGCCCAAATTTTTCTTGAGTACCACTTCAGGTACTTAGAATTAATGTCTATTTGTGAGATTTGATTAGTTTCGGCAACCTACTTTTGAAAGTAATTAAGATTAAGATTAATGCTAGTAACCAGTGTTTCAAAGTAAGCCTGACCTTGGTAACAAAATTTAAATTCTTGAAAATGAAGTCAGGATGACTTTGTAATATCTACTAACTAACATTAAAAATCTCTTTTAAAAGTCATGTTTTGCCAACCAACTAAAATCATAAGGTAAATATTTTAGCTTTTAAAGTTTTGGTTTTAACCTTAATAAAGAAGTAGTATTGCATTGATTTTTGAAATAATTTTTTTATTTTTTACCTACGGTAAAAATATGTTTTGTTAAGCCTAAATGATAAATTATATTTTTTGTGAGTTCTTTTAGCTGAAACTTTTAAACTCTTTTTATTCATTTTCTCCCTTTTTAGTCTTTAGTGGTTGACCAAACAATTGAGAAA
The DNA here is from genome assembly GCA_026413305.1 of Hydrozoanthus tunicans. NCBI lineage: Eukaryota > Metazoa > Cnidaria > Anthozoa > Zoantharia > Hydrozoanthidae > Hydrozoanthus > Hydrozoanthus tunicans. Next base: position 8,958 of record JAOBAT010086727.1, read on the forward strand.
GTATCCTTCTGTACTCCTGACCCAAGTAATGATAGAGTGTTCTCATACATTTGCCGAGAAGGGACAACACGGCGTTGGATGTGTCACTGTTTCCTGGCCATGCGAGACACTGTAAGTATAAAGTTATTCTCATTTAGGGTTGCCAGTATGTGGTGATGATGAAAACAGTTATAGAAACAGATTAAGGAAAGCAATCATTATAAGAAAATTAAATTTATTGATTAATTAGAAATACTTCAATGTTCTAGCCAGCTTAAAGAAATGACAGGGCTCCCTGTCGCAGAACATAACAACAGTTGTTTCTTGTATTTGTCAGGGTTCATATTTAGGTGACCTTTATCCTGCTAAAGACCACTCAGCTTTTCATCCTTTCGGGGTCAGTAAAATGAGTACCAGCACACATGGACCACTTTAAAGTGGCTGCCTGAGGCAACTATATATGCTTCCAGCCTGCTGGGGGTAAACTGATCATTGTAAAGCACCTAAAAGTATGAGCATTCATATGGAAAGGGCACTATATGAATGCACCACTTTACTTTTCTAGGGTGCCAGGAACAATAAGAAGCAGCTGAACCCTTTTGTATTGGTCTAACTAGAACCCTGTACTTTCATGTTTAGAATTGAGAAGGTGTCAGTGTATGTTATAATTATAGTTAAGAGTAATTGGTGTGGGAGATAAAGGTCAGGTTACCAATGGAGACAAAATTCTTTTTGCTCGCCTTCTCTACACACCCCACACCTGTTAGAGAGCAGTGGCACCTGTGGTATAATAACTCAAATATCTGGGCTTCAGGTTTAAGCTGGCAAACGGTGAATTTTGCCAGGCCTACAAGCAATTTTCTACCTCAATTTGCCAGGTGAATATCTCTGTTTGCCATTGAAACATTTTACAAATTGAAATGACAGTTTAGAAACTGATATTTTAAATGAGTTGAATAATCCATATGTTCATCTAAAATTTACTTGAAATGATTTCCATAGTGTCAAAAATCCATGTAATTCAGAGTTAGAATTGCCATCACAAGGGCATTATGAAAACACAGACGTAGCGGGAATAAACCTTTTTGTTTTACAGCTGGACAAAAAGGTGCTTTTCAGTAATCTAAAATAAAAGGCAGCCTCATGGCATTCAAGTTTCATTCATAGTAGTGCTAGTGGATAACATGAAATAGCTGGAGATTATGCAAGAGTCTCTGGGCCATGTACTACTATGGAGAGTTTTGAGCCAGGTGGTAGAAGCTTTCTCCACCTGAGCTATTTCAAACCTGAAATTCTGAAATATCCACTACTTATAGCAGCTGTAAGTTTTATCAAACGTCCTGAGAGAGAGGGAAAACACACAATTTTATTTGGTTAATTGATATAGTTTTTATCTCTAATATTGTAGGGAGAACGGCTGAGCCATGCTGTTGGTTGTGCATTCACAGCCTGTTTACAGAGGAAACAGAAGGCTCAAGCCTTACAACAGCAGGCACAGGCTCAAAAACAGAAAGAATCTGAAAATGTAAGTACACAGTGAGGGACTATTTGATGAAAAAAGTTGAGTATATATAAATGTCAGTTACTATGTTATGTACCCATGTGTAAGTCATTCTGAACCAATTTTCAAAATTGAGTGGCTAATGATTTTAAGATCTGACCTCTGTTTTTGGTGTGTCTTTCTTTTTTTGATCTAAAAGGATGATGAAGGTTAGGGGACCTTCTATTTAGCTGAGACCAAGAGAAAGAATCATTGAGGGTTGTGTTTATTTATTCAATGTTGCTTGTAATGTTTGTTGGTAGCGCAGTGGCCAAGCAGTAAGCTTGTTCAACTCCTAATTCTAGGGTCACAAGTTGGAGCCCCGGCCAGACCACTGTGTTGTGTCCTTGAGCAAGACACTTTACCTGACTTTGTGCCAGTCAACTCAACTTTTTAAATGTGTACCAGTTCTGCTGGGGGCTAACCTGCAATGGATTAATTAGCATTCTGTTCAGGGAGAGTCAAAGACTCTCATCCATTTAGCACTTCGGAAACCAGCTCGATAAGCCCCAGCACGCAAGGATTTAGTCTTACCCTTGTAATATTTAGAAATAAAACTTAGATTTTTTGGCATCAAAACTTATGAAATAAAGAAATGCTTGTCTGAAATGACTAAAATCCTGCTGTTGTAAAAATATATAATACCCTGCCATCAGCACAGGGCTATTGACCTCAATTCACTTAAGACTATTTTACTGTCATCTTAAAAGTATGAGCTTATACCAGTTGAAATTGATGGCCTAATGGCTCTGGCAACTTAAAAGTGAAAATGCCTTTTAAAGCTTCACCTGTAGACTTTATTACTATATTGGCTACAGAGCTTGTAGTTAAAAAAATTGTATGTGACATTGAACCTGATTGAGGAAAAGTATTAATTTTTATGTATTTGGGGGTTTTTTTTTGGTGTTTTAGGGCAAGGCAACTGCTGAATCTGGTGTGCCTGTTGTCAATGGATCAAGCCATACTCCTGCCCAGCCTCAGACCCAGGCCCAGCTAGCAGCACAGGCCTCAACCACAGCTGCAACTCAGCCGGCTATTAATCCCCCAACACCTTCTAGCCCATCTTCTGTAACCAGTCCAACTGTTAGAGCTTCACCAACGGCGGTTTCAGCTCCTTCAGCACAACAACCTGACAACTCTGCCAACAGGATGGGTGTTGCTACAGCTCAGCCAGTTCTGAAACCCCCACCTGTAGCTGCTCGACCAAGGCCTCAGGCGTTCAACCCCTCTCCATTTACAAGGCACATGTCCTTGAGATATCGCTCCAACCCATTGTCATTTACACCACTAAAAGAAGGAGGTGGTTATGAGACATTAGCTGAAGAGACTGCTGCACCAGTGCCAAGGTTACCACCCACGGTTGACGCGCTCATCCAAGATGGCCCAGTTACTACTGGTGCAACACCGATTGCGGCAGCATTTGACCCTGCACCAGGTCCACAGCGATTGGTCCAGCAGCCTGCTGGGGCAATTGCTTCTCAACAACCAGAAGCTTTTAACACTTTTGGCACCTCGCAGCCTGCAGCTCAGGTCTTAAACCCTGCCAATCAAAATGTAGCTAACTCATGGCAACCGTTTGGTGCACCCTTACAACCAATGCCAGCAGCACAAGGGAATGTTTGGGCAAATAGAGGACATCAACCTTTAACACAAAAAGTTTCTGATGCAGAGAACTGGCTGGCTACTGTCCAGGCTGATACAAAAGCAACTTCTAATGGAACAGGGGGAAACCAAGGTCTGTTGACAACAACAAACCCATTTGGTGAAACAGCAGCTCAACTTGATGTTCTGTCTAGTGCATGGACTAAAGATTTAGGTGCGCAGCTTCCAAATGCATCGGCAAAACCACCTGTTGCCCAAGCAACATCCACTGCACAAAGCTCCTGGCCAAAACAAGGGGATGATTTCTCCTCACTTGCTACTCATCGTACATCAAGTCCGCAAGCTACCAATCCATTTGGGCAAAATAAACAGGTTTTTTGGGTGTAGTTTAGTAGAATAAATTTAACAAGTTTGAAACCAGAACTAAACAGCAGGAGAATTGAAGCAGCAAAGAGCTCTAATAACAGGGAGGGTTAATAAACAGTAACTAAGCAACCAGTGCCTTGGATTACACTTCATGGCTTCCTGGTATGAAAAGATCTATCCCAAGGATCAGCATGCCTATAGTGCTTGAGTTTTTTCACATACTATAAGTAGCTTTAATTCTCAGCAAAATTAGAAAAAATTGGGTAAACAGTTAAATGAGAATACCAAAAAAAATCCACAAAGTATGTTACTTTGTTTTTTTTTTGTACATGTGAAAATCATTTGTAGTTGTTTGGACTGTTTTTCCTTCATTTGTTGCTCCAGTTCACTCCAGGCACCTAGAACTAGGTAGCAATGTGATTAATATACATGCAGAACTAACTGATAGAGTCTTTCACCCTTTCACCTGTCATTTGATGTACTACACGAACCTGCTAAGTTCTTCATGTCTATTCTACAGTTAAAATGAGTTTTGATTGTTAACTTTTAAAAGCCATGACTGAAACTTGTCTTAATTGGGGGGGGGATGTGAAATGGTATGCAGTTTGACAGATTTAGCCAAAAATTTCAGTCAGATTGCAGATCTCAAACAGTAATTTCGGAAGATCTACCGATTGACTCTACTCTGATTTCAACAAAAATGGTTACAAGTTCAAAGTGTAATTCCAGCTGAACTTTGGGTCCAAAAGGTCGAGTCATGCAAAACTATGTATCAGCAATTTGGCACTGAAATTCTGTGGGTTGGCAAATCCTATCCCCTTTCACCCCCCCCCCCTACTTAAACTTGAGACAGTTAGGTTGATAAACTGGATGTGACTGAAAAGGTGAAGCTCTACAGTAAAGTTGTTCATAACGTTCGTTAGTAAGGGTCAAGATTTATGTAAGAAAACCTTGCCAATTATTTTGTACAGAAGAATGAGAAAAAGAAAATTTGGAAATGAATTAATTCTGACTCTAAGGCTGGACAGTTTAAGACAAAACCAGAAATAAGAGTTAGTCATAATGTCATGCAACAAGAGATTGATGCTCTGTTTGTGATACTTAAAGAAATATTTTAAAAAACATGAATTTGCTGGATTTCCGAAGAGAGTGTTTCGCACTTCAAATTCTGTATAGATTAGTTTAATTTTTAGAGTTGTTGGGATGAGGTTAGGAGCATTAATTTGGGTAATGTTTTAAATCCATCAACTGGTAGCTGATTTTTTTTTACCTTCAAGATTATAGTATGTATGTATGTATGTTGAGCAGAAAGGGTAAGCCATAAAATTCTTTTTTTCTCGTGATGTTTGTTTTTGTTTTCGTAAGGTTACTGTAGAGTGAGTTTGCCTTGTTCAATACTTCATTCTTCAAAGGTGTGACTGGAATAATTTTCACTTTATTTTAAAAACCAAGAGTCAGAAAATCTTGTAAGAACAAATTCATTGAATGTTGCTTTTGGAGAATCAGTCACTCTTTATTTCTCAAAGCTTAGCAAAATTAGGAAAGCAAATACAATTTTAAAGTGATCATTATCAGTGGACCAAGTTGAATACTTCACTTGAATCTTGGTTCCTTTGGGTCAGCAATTATTGATAATGTGAGCCTAGTTTGTAAAAGGAACACTTATAATTTATTCAATATTTTTCGTGCAATGAAAGCTAAGGATTTCATAGACATTCATTTCACAAAGACTTCTTTCATTGCCATTTTTTAGAATAACAATAAAATTAACGAAAAATTACATTTAGGAATTGAGGAAATAGGGTTGTACTAGTACCTCGGTTTAAGGCTTTGGTCTTTCAGTGGAATGTATTGTGGCATGCATGGTTTTGTACTGTTTGAGCTAAGAGAATGACTAACAGGCTCTAATTTTAACATAAACTGTTTTCAGCCGAGTTTTTCACATTTATTACTGCCAAACTTGATAAAAATGTTCCAGTTTTTGTTCATTCTGTCTTTAATGATGATTGAAATATTAAATTAGGGGGTAGCTAATGGTCCCTTAAAAATCAAAGTCTGCAAGTTATGACTTGTTCTTTAAGCCTTGTCATTGCCTTTTTTTTCATGTCTAGAGGCCTCATATTTTCATATTTTTTTTGTCTCACAAAAAAACTCGCATTCTTGGCATGTGCATTTCTGGCAGATCTTGAAACTTGTTTGGTGTCAGTATTTTAAGTCTAAGTGTTAGATTTTTCGTTTTATCTTAACGTCTTGGCCTAAGA
>JAOBAT010086738.1:0-18350 GCA_026413305.1 Hydrozoanthus tunicans
ATATATGTGTGTGAGTGTGTGTAACTATAGTTGCGAATGACGTAACAATGACGTCACAGTCTTTAATTTTTTTGGTGAAACTTTAGCAGAATTTGAACTTTTCACAGTTTTGTTTCAAAGGGGGTTTTCGTTTACAATTGTTTACATAAATCAACTTTAAATTTTTTCTTAACGAATTGGTAAAAACATGTCAATGACAACCATTTTTATCAAGCCTACCCAATATACATTGCTCTCTTATAAAAAATGTTGTATTATAAAACAACATGTAAAACTAACCTGCTAACGTCAGAATATGTACAATTCAGTCCCATAAACTTATTTTTTACAGGTATTAAATCGAAGAAAACTTAAAAAAAGAAGTTAAACAGAAATAGCAAAAAGTAGCATCTGAGTTTGCTGTTACTATGGCAACGAGCGAAAGCGGACGTTTTTTATCTGGATACCAAAAGATTCCCCATAAAATTTGAGGAAAATTCGGAAGATTTTAGCTCATAACAATAAATTATTTAAAAGAAACAGAAGAAAAACCACATGGGGAGCCCATTGCCCCCCCTCCCCCCCGGGTAAGATAGGGTTAAGCCCTTTGCAATTGGTTTTGAATCCCCAAAATCAGAACATTCAATCTTAACCTTGTTTCAGCATAGGATTCAAGTCGCTTTATGGCTGAATATGGCCAATTCGAGGTTGCGAACTGCGGGCCACTTTTAGAAAAGTAGAAAAAAGGTCGGCTCTGAAACTTCCACTTGATTAGTAAATAGTACTAAAATTAACTAGTCTAGCTGCATTGGGTAAATTACCTTTTGCTCTTTACGTGGTACCAAAGCCAAAATCTATATCAACGCAGCCATTTGAACTTGAATGTCCTCAAGATTTCGTTTTGCTTATAAAAATTTGTTTCTACAGATAACCCGGTCACAAAAAGCCGGTTTAAATTGAATTGCATGTAAAGTGAACTCACTAAACGAAAGCTTAAAAAATCTGTTACAACTATTACAAATTTCATGTAAAAACAAAAAGAGCTGCCCCAGAGAAAAAAAACAACAGTGAGTTTTTTCTTTGACTCCAAGCCAAAGGAGACTCAATAATGAGATTCAAATGCCTTTTTATTAGTTGCAAACTAGGAATTTGAAAAAGGTAATTTTTTAAAATTTTTCTTTTTAACAGAACGCTATAAAGAGTTGCAGCATTGTGAACTTGACTATTTTTTTTCTCATACTGAGAGCAACGCGTTCGAGAAAACGATTTTAACAACGGGCTCGTTTTATTTGGGACTAACTCTGGTGTCCCTACTCTAGTCTTGACTACAGTTTCTATCGGTAGAATAGCTGGTTTATCGAACTCCGATTCCACTACATCCTTGATCAGAGCAGAGACTGCACGAACTTCTTGCAAGGCTAGTAGGTATAATGACAATTGTTGAAACTAAATTAAATTTCAAAGGCCCATTTACACGAGCAGTTTTTCCTGACAAGTTTATCTTGACAAGGAAAAATTGTCAAGTCTGAAATTTGCTCGTGTAGACAGACAACAAGGAAAATTTGGCAAGGATATGATTGTTATATTGAACTTTCAAGTAAAATTTTCTCTCGTCGTCTTCACGAACAAGGAAACCTTATCAATGAAAAACTGTAAAGGAAAACTTGTCGATCATTCGCACGAGCAAAGAAAACTGTCAAGTATAAACTTGTCAAAGGAAAAGTTGCTCGTGTAAATCAAACGGGGCTCAACTTATGAAACTGCGAACGAAGAACACACGTAAAGCGCAAAAGAGGTTAAGCGGTATATTAAGCGAAACAAGAAACGCTGACTGACTTTAGAAATACTTAAATAACCGCGTGAGTTAAAAGAGACCGAAAGCTTAGAGTTTTATTTTGTTATTTTGGTACATATATTTGAACAGTAAAGATAACTCCGAAATGAAAACAAAAAAGTCCGTACACACAATACAGTTTATTTTGTAACTAAAAACCGCCGGTTGCATTCTTTGGAAATGAAACAATTTTGTTAGCTATTATCCATAGTTTTTGATCTAAAAGCAAATTGGAAGTGCAAAACATGGAAAATAAACGCACACTCCCGCTCATCATCTTCAAGGTAGGGACGATTTAGCTTGATATTACGCTGACGAAGTATATCACTATTGTTTAACGTTGTACAGTGAAGTCCTTTTGTTTATCATCTCCGTCTATATCAGCACGAACAAGCCAGTAAAAAAAAACTTCTCACAACTTTTAATTTTAAAAACGTTAATATACAGTATCGATCCATTTGTTTGGCAGAGCACAGTTTATCAAAGATGTTTGCATGCCAAAATTAATATATTATTTAGTTCCTCATACAACTCTTTATTCCTGTCAAAACGGCCACAAGGATTTGTCTCGCACTTGTAAAATTTACGATTATGTTAGTCATAACAAACGAAACTGTTTCAACCGGTTTGTACTGTAATCTTGAAAGGTTTATCAAGAAACTATTTCGGTTCTTGGAATGAGACAAATTAATCGCATGTTTCCGTTTTCGGAAATCGTGCGGAAACAGCCTCTCGTTGTCTTTCCGTCGCGTTTCCCCATTACGGAAACTTACTTTAGATAGACGCGTTTCCGCAACGTTTCCGATTCGGAAAACATCTTTTGCTCGTGTTGAAAGTGTTCCGGACAAGCTGACCAGTGTTTTGCTTTGAAGAAAGGACGAAACAATGAAAACGAAGATACATTCAACTACACGTACTGAAAAAATAAAACCATATTTCTTTTCTAAGCTTTTGCGAAAATATCAATTGAACAGACTCTGATAGCTTTCTAACAGCGACACCGAAACAGCCAGGCCTTTATCGCCAGGAATAGCAGCAATGAAAGAAGGCCATGCTACAAGAGAAACAGAAATAAGTTTTGGTAACTCTTGGATTTGACCGGCTTTGTCAAGTCCAAATAACTAGTTTTCGAGCTTAGGGGGGATTCGCTCCATATTATTTTTAAGCCAAGTAAAAACTAACCAAAATAAGCATAATCATCGAAATCAACCGATACAAAGTGAACAAAATTAGAAATACACAACAAAAATTTTAAAATGCACCAGTTTTACTATTTTCAAACCGAATTGCCTGCCTGAATATATGATTTTGTATCTGGAAACTTAGCTTGTAGAAATGGCCAAAAGGACTTGACGAGTTTTGCCGAGTTTTGCCGAGCGCAAAGTGCAAAACTAGGCATCAAATTACAATTAACCAACGACTCGTAGTCATTTCTGAAGCAAATATGAGAAACTCAATTATCACGCGCTAGTTAACACTTTATCAAAGACATGACTCCAAGAACCCAAGAAGAAGCGTTCATCGAGCGGACAAGTACTGCCGCATCGGGAGATCTTGTTTCTACAAAGCAAACTTGAGTCAATTTTTCGGTCTCGAATGCAGAGTTTACGTACGGTCATAAACAAAAGTTCAGCTGAAAACATTTTTACAGAATGAAACTGTTCTTAGCTTTTAGTGTACAGGTGTACTGGCTGAGTAATTTGACTGCCAATCCACTGGCTGCAGGATACATCGGTTATCAAATAAAATCATTCAAACCTTAAAATCAGTTGTTTGAGTGTTCTTTCTTTGTCCAAGAACCGGGCTTATTGTTAACTACCACGATATTGATCGTTGCAGCCGCCATTTTCCTTTCAAATTTCTTAAACTTGGCCCCATGCCGTATATGCCGCGGCAGAAGCGCGGTCAGTAAGTTTTAATCGCTACGTCACTATCAAATTTTAAAAGTTGGCAATAATATACAATCACGAGGATCACGAGCCTAGTAAGAGTAACAGTGTGTACCATCTTCGTTTATTTCTGGTTCCAAAAACGATTTTAAAATAAGCCTTGATATGTTAATAAGGATTGACAGCCCTTGAGAAGTTTTAAAAAAGCATTTTCTAGAACTTTATATTATAATTCAAGTCATTAAAAATTAATTAGATTGCATTAAGAAATATGCTTCTTTACTTTTCTTTAGAATGATAATCTTTGTGCATACCATTTTTCTTTACAAATTCTTGCTGCTACGAAACATCTGCTGCTCGAAATCAATATTCTAAAACTTGTTAGTTTTCAGTTTCATAATATGTTATTCTAGAATCATGTTTGTTTCAAATTTAGTTGCAACGGCAGTTTATATAAACACTCTGCTTTTTTATTGCTCTAGAATATTTTTACCTTCAGTTACGAAAAAGAAGAAGTAGTAGAATTGATAATCAATTCAGAGACAAATTAGAAGCTGTAATCCGCAGGGACTTATGGTTTAGTTGTATAAGCCGAAAATGCTCAGAACTCATTCAGTCATATAATCCAAACTTCAGCTTGTTGTCAAGGCCTGGATTTATCGAAGGAACGTATTTACGTTTGATTGAAAATTTATTATCAAAATCATTTGCTGACATTGTTTGTACATCTTGCTCGTTTTTAGTTTATTCAAATATGTAATCTTTGTAGTTCTTCTAAGGACACTTCAGGTAACTTATAAATTATAAATTATCGCGCCCTTCTTTTCACAACCAACGAAACTCCGGCAGATTAAGTTGGCCTTTTTTCAACGGGAGATCAGAGAAGTTTAAAATGCATTTAATTCTAAGATATTTGCAAAATAGGTCAATTTTCCAATATTGGACAAGGCAGCAGTACTAGTGAGAGAGTAAGTGTGGCAATTTTTGTTAGTTTATTCGCAAATATCTTATAATTAAGGGGTCTTTTCTAAATAGCTTCTCAATTCTCGATATCTGAAATTTGATGTAACATGCAAAAACATGTGTACATTCAACTTCACTTTATGTTACCGTTTTTCTCTGTTAATGGAAAAACTGCTGACAATTTTAACGTGGTGTTTCGAATCTAGCCTTGTAGATTTGAAGTTGTTGAAATATTTTTGAATCATGATAAAAGGTATAAAAAACGAACTCAGGAAAAAAAAATAGTAGCTTTCGAGAGCCTTTACAAGCTAAGTAAAAATATGGGCAAACAACAATTTTTTTTAGTATATAGTTTTATTGTTTACGCTTAATTTTAATCAGTTGGTGAAGTCTGCAGTAAGAAAGCCGAAACCTCCTGGATTTTAAATTTTACCCAGGGATCGTTTCTTATAAATTTAGTTATGATTTACTTGGTTGCTTTGGATCCATTTTTAAAGATTTTAAAACCAACTGCCTTTTTCCAGGCGATTTTAGTTTAGTTTTTATTATTGTGTTGGATATTAAGACCCTAGCATTTCCATACGAATTCGAATCCAGATGTTTTTGAAACTGCATTCATGAGCTTCAGGCATACAGCGCTGCCTGCAATTAGATCTCTGAAAGTGCCTAGCCATCTGCGCAGGCTCTAAACCGCGACCGCGCCACCCAGTATTAGAGAAACCTACTCTTTGGGTGTGTCTTTCTAAGTTCAAATATATCTTTATGCGAACCGCCCTTCCGTCCACAAGAAACCAGCAAACCCGCTTGAACCGAAGCCGCATTATTTTGAAACCAATCTGAAACCGGGTATTTTCGAATCCACCATATAATGTCATGAAATCAGGTCCCGGCTGCTATGAAAACTAACTGTCGGGGGTGGAAGCGGAATCTTTTCAGTATAAATAATTCCTGATTCCCAGATACTTTTCGACCAATTATTCATGATTCGTTTCGCTTAAATGTTATGATATAATAAAAGACTAAGAAAGTTTAAAAGTTTAAAAATGAACGTTTTCGACGCTAGGTCATCTTCAGGCGATATTATGATTCATTTATAGAATTTCTTCATAATTCATGGTTCATTTTGAAGATTTTTATGATTTATTTATTTTTTGACCATTCACAGCCTGCGAGATGATGTTATTCATGATTCCTTTACTTTTTTAGCCGTGATTCAAGATTCCGCTTCCACCCTCTATAACTGGTTCAAAATATCAGATGAAAACCTCCTGTTGACAGTTTTGCTTTCGATCAAGGCCCCTTCAGCTGAAATAAATGCGGCTTCAAAAATATCCGAATTCGTGTGTAAGACATTTTCTAAAATGCGCAACCGCCTACATTATTTGATAGGAAAAATTTTCATTTCTTGATGTTTTATTTCAGGTGGCAACATAGAAACGACTCTCAGCTTTAGGTGTCTTATATCTAGATTTGCTCAGAGCAAAAACGTTATTGTGGATGCTCCAAATTTTGCAACTCCTCCGTGCTTCACATCAGAAAGTGTGTGTTGTCTCCAAGTAAAGGAAATTCAGCAATCACGAGTGTTTGACGGGAAACAATCATGGCATCATTAAACGACACAGTATCAACTAAAGAAAAACCACCGCCTCTACAGACTAACGTGTTCCGTTGGGAGCAACTTGTCTTATTTTTGTCGTGTGCTATATTATCTCTGGTAATCATATTTGGAAATGCTCTCGTTTTGTCAGCGTACAAACGAAACACTCGTCTCCATACGGGAACCAACAAATTTCTTGTGAGTTTGGCACTGTCTGACATCTTAGTCGGCGCTGTTTCACTACCGATGTGGATTTATATTTCTCCCAAAGATCTTTTTTTACCCAGTACTCTGATGACAGTATATTCAACCCTTGATATCTTCAGTTCAATGGCGTCAATCTCACATTTGATAGTTATAAGTGTCGAAAGATTCATTGCGATTTCAAAACCATACCTTTATCTTCGCCTTGGCGGACGCAAGTACGATTCTGCTTTGATGATCGTGTGGCTATACAGTGCCACTATCGCTGTCTTGTTTCCAATCCAGAAAGAGCTCAGACTCACGAAGATGTATGCGACAGCTGTCTTTGTTGCTGGGCTTGCACTTCCTTTGTTGGTTATCACTGCTATGTACGTTGGAATCTTTAGAGTCACCAGAAAACTTATTCATTCTCCTCCCCCGGAGCTTCACCCAGACAAAAAAAGAGATGCGAGAAAGTTGATGCAGAAAGAGTATAAAGTAGCGTTGACGCTTTTAATCATTACTGGTCTTTTTTTCTTACTATGGGTACCGCAGTTTATAATAACAATGGTCGCCGCGTTCGGTATGATGCGCCTTCCGGCGAATGAAATCAATCGCGTCGTTGCCATTGTTAAGTTCCTACATTACGTCAATAGCGCGGTAAACCCGTTTGTTTACGCGTTTCGTGACGCTGAGATGTTTCGGACGTTCAAAAGACTGTTAACGTGTTTGTGACTGGCGAAGCTCTCCTTGCAAGGTATACATGAAGATAACAGATGCGGTTCCGTATAACATGAAAACGGGTCGGCTTAGGATATCTTTAAAAGAGCAAGTTACATTTTGCAAAATGAGATTCCTTTCTTTTGGTACATAACTACTATGTAAAGGATGCTGCATTGCTGTGAGGGTTTTTGATTTATATATCTCTAACAAGAAGGGAAAGCGAGTAATGAGAGTTAACTCCAGAAAATTTTGAATGTTCTTTCACTGTTAAAACTCAGCAAGCAATTTAGCTTCTTTGGTGCATTTACGTTTACCTTTTAGCCAGAAAAAAAAAGTAACCTTACAGAAACTATAACAACCATGGCCAAGTTAAACACCTACAGTATACTAATCTAACTCGCATTATTTGTCTGTTCAAACAGTTTTGATACAGCTAGCGCAGTCTTCAAGTGTTAAATCCAGCTTGTTGTATTGGAGAACAGTTGTATTTGAACATGATTTCAATCATGAGGTGGTGTTTCCAACTATAGATAATGCAACTGCAATAATAACTTAAGTGTAGCAAACAATGTATCTAGATTTATGACTGTTTTTTTTATTTTCGCTGTCGTTTTCAAAAAATAAGAAAAACATAGATTTCAGATTTTTTGGTAACACGAGCGTGGTGGTATTCTGTAGCGTTTCCTATCATGATTAAGCTCAAGGCTGCAGGAAGCCTGGCTGCTCCTACAAAATACTCCGATTACGTGCTTCAAAACAAAACTAAATGTTTTTCTCATCTCTTTGCTTCTGAATCCATAGATAAAGGGATTTACTCCTGAATTACTGTAGTGCATCCATTTTACAAAGTTCACCAGCCACTTGTCTTTCTTTTGGAGGCAATCTGCTCCGCAGAATGATGCCAATGCAGATACGACAAAGACGGGTGTCCATGCCAATATGAAGAGGGACGTTACTAGGGCGACAGTCTCGGCAACCTTGCGTTCCCGTTGCAAACTCAGCCTTCGCTTTGAAATTGCTTCTTTGACTTCGGCTTTGAGTATGTTAGATAATTTTGAGTGTTGGAATATGGTAAGATACGCTACAGAAATTATGATAGGGCAGACATAACTTGTTGTTATTACAAGAAGCGTGTACTGTTGTGTCCATCCATAAAAAACTGAACTGGAAACAAAGATGCTAGGAAAACTGCATAAACCCAGGCAGCAAGGATCATGTACGCATGTGTTCTTGTAGAAAATCGAGAGTGTCGAAAAGGAAACGATGTGGCATTGTACCTTTCAAGACTGATGGCTGCTAGATGCATTATTGAGGCACGTGCACTGAAGATATCTAAGCTGGTGAAGAAATTCATTGTTACTATGTCTTGTTTTTCTTCTGCTCTTACATAAAACCAAAGAGGAACTGATATACTTCCTACAAGAAGATCTGGAACCGCTAAGCTTATGCGGAACCTTTTTGTTACAGTGTGTAGCCGAGCATTCCACTTGTATGATGCAATAACCAGAGTGTTGCCACTTATTATCGTAAAGGAAAGAAATACCAAGAACGCTATATTGAAGATCAGATCATCAGAAGAACGAGGAACGAAGCTACAACAGTTAGTACTTTTGTTTTCAGAATGTCTCTCCGAGGCGTTTGCAATTGTCAACGAGTCGTTTTGAAATGTTTCATTTTCCAAGAAAGCCATTTTTTTCTTTGTCAGGTGTTCTCCAAATCAAGCTTTGTCTACATTTCAATTTTGGCAATTCGCCTTGAAACGTTTTGGTTCTCACTCGCGGCGACCAAAAACCGATTTTTCGTGATTACAGAGCTATTCTGACCTGGAAGGAAAACAAAAAGGAGTTGAGCTTTCACATTAAACGTCTAACGTAGGGCTAGGAAAGATCAAACAGAAATAAACTGAGAAATGACTATTAGTAAAACGGAAGTGCAGGATGTTCCTGTTACCGGCTGGGTTTTTTTCAGCAAAATTGCTGACATAATAGACAAAGTATTCCAACTTCCTGAGTAACTTACAAATTTACCTTTGCAAAGTCCAAAATCAAGAATTTTTTTATCAAATTCATCAATCTACCGTTTTTAAGGAAATGACATTTAGTCAAAATGTGAATGTTTATTTTCAACTGATTGCTATTATACGTGAGATTTGTGAACAACAGCCTTTATATTCTAATTAAGTAGTACAGTTCGAAGTAACTTTACTTTAGGCCAATACAACCTGTCCTGATTCTTTGTCTTTCTAAATTAGTACAAAAAAGCCGCCATAATTAAGATTTTTTTAAGGATAACAAATGGCAGAAATGCACAATCTTTTCCCTTCAAATATCCTACATTGTAGTTTGTCAATTTGTTGATTCTTTAAACCATCAGTATGAACTTAGGCCGTGGATGAAGATCTCATTGTTCGTTAAATTAAAAAATATATCTTTCGAGAAACCAATTTCAATTGATAGTCTTTAAGTTGGTTTGGAGGAAAGTTCCTCAAAAACTCGTATCCTGTTCATTGCCATCTATAGCTAGTAAAAACAATTTCAATTATTTCAAATCTATTATTCAAATCCCAAGGCAGGTAATTTTGAGTATAGCTGAAGGATTAAGATGATCGTTGAAAATGAAGAAAAAATGTTTTGAAAAACTATGGCTTTTTGTAAGTCTGAAGAAAATAGCAATAGCATTCTATAACATTGCAGAAAAAAAAAAAGAAAAAAAGATTTGAACGGCTAGACTGACGATCAAAAAAAAAAATTGTTTGGGGGAGTGGAACTGAGTGCCCCCTGCTTCACCCCCCTCCCCCGATTCCGCCGACCGTATTAGACAAGTCATAGTAGACTTTTGTTCGAGAAAAAAGCAACAAAACTAGGACTAGACCTAAGATGAAGTTGCATTTGAGACATCTGATCGAAGTTAGTTCGTGAGTAACGAACAATCTTGTTGACTTTGTGATTATGATCTGTTTTAGAATTGCAGAGAACAAAGCTAAGATATTATTTTGCTAAATTAAAATGGAAATATATATATAAGTATAGACAGACAAAAACTAGACAGACGAGATAGATAGATAGACAGACAGACAGACAGACAGACAGGCAGACAGAAAGACAGACAGACAGACAGACAGACAGACAGATAGATAGATAGATAGATAGATAGATAGATAGATAGATGGACAGACCGACAGACAGATCTGTCTACCTGACTCTCGATTTTAATTGATAGGCCTAATTGTAACAAAAGTCTGCACTATGATTAGTCTAACACAGTGCCCCCCCCCCCTATAAATAACCAAATTTGCAAACTACAGCAACTATTGATAAGGAGTTTTAGATTTTATAACGAACCATTACAATTCCCACTGCACCCCCTAATAAGTTTTTGCTTCCGCCGCCCATGTCTAATGTGTTTCCAACGTTTTCAGTTTTACTCGATCGAGCCTCTAAATGACGAGAATAAGCAAATGCAATTCTAACTGATAAATTTTCTTTTAAAGAGAAAAGTTATAGGCCTTGGTAAAAAGAATGAATAAAATCTCGTTAAAATACACACGAATGAAACATTTCTTTCGGAAACCGATCAATTAAAGACGAATAAACTAAAAAACATTTCAAAAGAAAAAGAAGGTTTTGAGCATTCAGGCTACTGAAATCAAAGAATTAGTGAAAGCAAGAGAGCCAGATATATAAAATGCTAACAAACGAATAACTAAATATTTTTGAACATTTTAACATACGCAATATCTTTTAATCTATCTCCTTCTACAAGAAAAACATTTTAACGATTGCTTTTAGATTCGTTTCGAATCCCGTACGTCGAGCGCGACTGTAGGTAACCTAAGTTTTAAAGAAGAGGCAACGAACAAAAACTTTAGTACCATCAACACGGGTCCACGTAAAAGAACAAGTGGATTAAGATATTGGTTAAAGAAACGCCATAAATATCGAGCCTGGGACATGAAAATTATCTTTACATAAAAAGCTGGATGGCATGTTATTAAATTCAGACAATACAAATAACAGATGTACTGCATGTAGTACATTTGTGTTCATGCATTGATTTGTACATGTACTTTGTACGATTTAATAAATGAAAAAACATGTGGCGTAAAATTGTTATCTGTAAATTAAACTTTTGTCAAGAAGCCCACCAAAAAAACTACAATACAATACAATACAATTCTTTATTATTTGACCCTAGTAAAAAATAAACAATAGTTGAAAATTACAATTTTTTTTCCATGTTAAGGTACAGGGCATCCAAAAAAACCATTAGGGCTTGTCTAAGTTGGATGACCTTAGTTTTTAATTATGTAATTAAATGAAGTGATAATAGGGTCAATAAGGCAGGCAAGTATACCCATACACACACACACACACACTCACACAAACACACAAAGGAAAATATACCTGTAAACTAACTAGAAGTTAGAAGGATAAGTAGAAGGATTTGTACATTTGTAAGAACTAGGAAGAGGAATAAGTTGTTCAATATTGACTAATAAAGAGATTTTTAAGTTTTTTTTAAAAAAAACTGATTGCAATAGGTTATAATCAGAGATAAATGTTCGGCCTCAGCATGATCTTAACATGTCCTTAAATTTTTGGCTATTTTCAGCCTCAGGTTCGTACAAAAAAGAGTGTATGGAGTTAGATACCGTTTATTTCTAGAAATTAAAGTTCTGCAAAGATCATAGAATACGGTATTGATTTGCCAGGATGTTGAAGTTAGTTCAAATCTCATTCATTCAATAATAAAAAAATTCTGTACTTGAACGATACTTCACTGATATGTTGAGTATTTAGTTTTTAGAAGCAATTTTAAGAACATCTTAAGAACACTTTCAGGTTGATTTTGTAGAAACACCCGATGAATTAGAAGATCAGCCTGAATCCCCAAAACATGGTAGAACACTTTCAGACTCATTTTGTTGAAAACAACACCCGATAAATAAGAACAAGGTCGGCCTGAACCCAGTCGAAACATGACAGAACACTTCCGGCTGATTTTGCAGAAAACACCCAAATATAAATTAGAAGATCAATCTGAACCCTCAAAACATGGCAGAACACTTTAAGGCTGATTTAGTAGAAAATACCAAACAAATAAGAACAAGATCAATCTGAACAACATCAGTCTGAACCGGCCCCGAAACATGTGCTCATTTATGCGGATGTTGACTGTACCATAACTTAGACAAAGGTTTACTTCTGGATTGCATGGAGTCAGAAAAAAAGCAGTGAAGATGAAGTTGAAAGGATGAGCTCAACGAGTTTCGTATTTGGATACATAAACTGAGGTACGCAAACTAAAGAGCTAAACAGTAGCATTAGAAATATCAACAACATTTCGTGAGCACTTCAAGGACTTAAACGAATCTATACGGGAAGGATTTGAAAAGTGTTCTTGTTGTTTAAGGTTAGTATTGAAAAAGTAAGTTCGAGTGTGTAATCAGACTTATATTGCAAGTAGCTTAACAAATAGTAAAGCCCATGAGTAGAAACTGCGTGTAGCATTTTCTATGTACGTGGTATACGCTTTTTTATATAGGAACCAGTGAATTTGATTGAGGGTATTTGTCTTAATTTTTTGGCAATTCGAGCCTCAAATTGTTCTCAAGTCTATGTATGGTTTAAAGCGAACAAATGCCAGGCCTGCTTTTATGTAAACACCTGTTACAATAAATGTACGTACGTATAAATTGAAAAACGAATTGCTACTGTAGATGGGCACTTATTCATTCGTTATTGTTGATTTAAAGATCGAAAACCTTTTCACCTCTATTTCTCATTTAGCAAGGTCTGTCCATTGAGGTAATAAATTCTTTCATTTCGATCATATACACTTTTGCAATCAGTTTAGCCTACATCGAGCTAAAAAAGCTGTTTGGATCCAAAACAAGCTAAGATTGTTTCTATTACGAAATATCTTTCATATTTCACTACATATTTATATTTGGGCTTATGTGTTCTTAATATGCCAGTAAATATATGAACCAAAATACAACACCAGACACAATTTAAACACGGTCTTCCCTTTTTTTTTCAGCGTGTAAAGATAGAAGTGTTGGCGAAATCAACTGAAATGAGGTGAACTGATGTTCCTCTATTTAAGCAAATAAGAAAAATCGGTTTCAATTTTGTCAAACAAGCCAGTGCCTAATTAGTATGATTATGATTCGATTTTATTGTTTTTATTATTCTAGAATTGCAAGAACAATTAAACATCTCACCAGGTTCGTGTTTTCAAAGTCATTTTTATTACCATGGTTACGAGCAGTAACAAAGAAAGACTACATTTTCTTATCACACGTTTTGGAATAATTTTAAACCAAAATATTGTGGCACTAAAGATTCGAAATTTATGGTTTTATTGTGTTGCGGAACAAACGCTTGGCTTTGCCTTCGCGATGTCAAGCAAAAATTTCTTATTTCGGGTTTTTACAAGAACTTTTCTAGGTTCTGTTTTTATGTTTTCATTGTACTACAGTTATCAAGGGAAACATTGCAAGTCCCTCGAATTCAAAGACTTGGAGGACATTCAAAAGGACTTGGAAAGCTTTATGCATGACTGGTGCCGTGTTCGAAAAGCGAGAGTTGATATGGATGTACATATATCATCCTGCAAAGGCCGCCTTGCATGGAAAGAACGTTTAAACGAATCTCTACGAACAGATGCCTCGCAGAGTTTCATATCTTCTTTTGATATCAAGCCAACCGGCGAGTTCAGTCGCTTTTATATTACTTCAAGGATGTTAAACGGAACTTTAAAGCAAATTGGAGGAGACACGTGGCGGATAGTTTTACGAGGGCCTTCCACGATCGCTCCGAGTGTTTTCGACATGGGGAACGGCAAATACGAAGTGTTATTTCTAGTTGTCGAACCGGGCGTCTACAAACTTGATATTACCTTGGATTATAGCTTGTGTGACGGATATCGAAATCCGCCTGATAACTGGTTTGTTATAGGTAAGTTATTATATTCCAATAGTATATACAGGATACGTTGTTTTTAACTTCTTTCAAAGTCTTTATTTTAGTTTTTCAATTTTTACTTTGCCGTATTTTGCTTACTTTTGCGATAATACTATGTACTTTTACTACATTAATTAAAATCACTAAACGAACTTTTTCATGAAAAGTAATACGAGTCATGATCAAATGCAAACAGGTTTCCAAAAACATTCTTCTGTGTGAAATTTTGTTCACGTTCTCTCTGTCTCTAAAAACCTCCAGGATTGTTTATGAAGCATTGCTGCCTTTTATATAAACAAACAGTTGTCTTACTTAAGATCAAAAACTCACTCAAGAATAACATGACTGCTGTATAATAAACTTAAAGATATACGGTGTCAGCTCGTGACAACTGTTAACAGATGCCACCCACTGTTCTGCATATTATATTAGTACTATATAAAGCCTTGCTTCATTTTAAAACTTCTCAGGTTATCTCAATCAATATTTGGTAACCAACCCGAAATAGATATTTCAGAAGCTTTAGCTAAATTAGCTGAGGACCAGGGTATACTGTCTTGTATTACTGGTTATTGATTATGGTCAGTCTATAAACACTTATGTTACCCGCTCTGTAGGTCAGTGAGTATGTCAGTGCATGTTTGAACATAACATAATGTTGTGTCAAACATAGAAAACCAATTTAGTAAGCTATAAATCAATCGTAACCCCTATTAGGGTCAATTGATTTCATTATTGTTTATATTACCAGTATTATACTGGCAAGGGCAGCGGGAATCAATTGTAGCTAGACTGGAGTCTTAAACAAACTCTTACTCATGCAGCTCAGAGCTCAGAAAACACCACAATATTTCAATCTTGTCCTGAGGTAATGCATTCATTTTAATAGCAACAAAAACCGGTTTTTCAGCCTACCAACTCCAGTTCTACACACACATGTACGTAGTATAATTTTATTAAGCTAACTCGGAAACTTCTCGGAAGAGTCAACCCTACTCTTCCTTCAAGTCAACCATATTTGATGAACGTTTGTGAAACCTTTATCATGATTGTTGAAATTTCAAAAAATACGGTATCCTTTCGAAAAAACTGCGTCACTTTGAATTGTTCCTCTTAAGCTATTGACTCAGATCAGGGAGGTGACTCGCACCTCCCTGCTCAGATTTATTATACATTAATTTCCCCATTCTTACGTATTATATCATAATATGGGACAAAACTTATAAAACCTTAAATCAATTGATAGTTGTACGGAAAAAACAGTTAGAATTATCAACTTCTCTCATTTTCAATCTCACACGTTTCCAATCTTTAATACACTTAATTTATTAAAACTGCCAGATATAGTTAAACTTTACACAATTTTTTATGCACCAATATTATAATAACCATCTTCCCAGTAAAGCATTTAATGATGTATTTTACTGAATTTGTGAAACATCAGCACCAATATAACACTTGACTTGCTTCCAAAATCACATACACTCACTCTGCCTCTCGTGCGCTGATAAACTACGCACGGACTACACAATATACTCTTCTACGGACCAAAGCCCTGGAACTCAGTAGACGAAGAACTGAAATTAATCTCTGAGTGTCTTTTCGATTAAACCAAAATTAAAATTACGCTTGATTTCCGATTATCAAACTTTTCCTTTCTATTTACTTGTCTTTTGGGAAGATTTTTGCATTTGTAAAACCTAATTTAGAGTAATGAGCGAAATCTAAGATCGTTTTATGCACATTTTTAAATCAAAACAGTGGCTTCCCATCTTTAGTATTGTTATTACAAATCCTGTTGATAGCTTATTACACATCCGGTACCGGTTAAGTATGTTATTACACATATTCCAGTTGAAACTTTATTACAAATCCGGTTAGTTGTTTTGTTACATATCCTGTTGATTTTTATCCAAAAACCGGTTGATATTTATACAAATCATGTTGTTTATTACAAATCAGGGTTATACAGCCCTTATAGTTATATACAAGTGGCCTACACTCATCAAACTGCATGTAAATTTCTTATTTGTATAATTGTCATATTTCTTGCGATTAAAGAGTGTAAATAAAGGCTTTTCTTTAAAACCGAACCAATAACATTATCGAGCTCTCTGTAGAGTCTCATTTTCTTGGAAAAGGTTAATGGACATATTGTACATGTCAGTCTTCGAAGGTCCTGCAGACAAATTCGTAAAATTTCTCAGTGGCCTTGAAAAGCAAGAGAAAATTATATCCGTTAATCGTTACTGGCCCGGCGATTTTGCTAGATTATTAGCAACGTTGGTTACAGGTTGTGTTTATTTGCTATATCATTACTGCTGATAAAAGGCCACCTTAAGGTTTGAGTTTTTACTGTGTTCTATATCAAGGTAACGCGCAGGGGAAGATGCAAAGAAACGGAGTTCTCGGTGGAAGAGCCAAGAAAGATTATCTACTCCAGCCGTTTCAAAACGGGAAGCTACACATGATAAATGTGCCTCTTCCAGTCAATGGAGGTGAGTTAAGAAGATGAAAACATCTTTAACGGCTTCTTTAAGCCAATATTAGGGCAAGCCCCTCTATGACTCCCTTGTTGTGTTCAGGCCTCACTCATGATGACGTCACAATGACATTTTCCTACACTAAAACGAGGCTTGTTGGTGTTGCTTAGGTGCTACGTGCAGCGTAACGAACATTCCAGTGAATAAATTAAACATGGTAGAACACAGGGCCGTAGCAAGCCTTTTAAATTTAGGGGTGGGGCAAAATAAATTTTGAGAATTAATTTGTCTGAAAACGTCTTTTCAGCGTTTTAAACGCCATTGGAAACAAAATCAGAGTGTTTAAAACTAGTAAAATATCTCCCGTTTTTCGCAGATTTGGGGTAATTTGCTGAACGTGACATCTTTTTTTTCACATCGATTATATTATTTGTTCTCTTCAGAATAAGATACAATGTGTAAAGTGAGGATCAACTAAAAATAGCAAACGCCAGTAGCATGTAAGTTTGGCCTTGGGTATTGCGTACATGTAGCGTATGTAACCATCGGACCCCCTCTGGGCACGAGCCTGACAGAGCACAACTCAAGTCACAAGTCGCGTGATCACAAAACTTTAGATTATTAAAATATTTATTTATACATAACTTACTGCAGCATCACAATTAAAGGCATTTCAAAAACCCACCGCCTCAATAATAGAACGTAATACTTATTCTTAAGAAGATAAGTTTCATGTTGCCGCCTATAACTAGATGCTAAGAATTTTTTTTTAACTTTTTGTCTAGGCCTTCACACAGCATTTTTTTTACATTTGCTTAACAAACCTTAGCGCATCTTAAGTCTCACTTAAGGGTCTATTTTTCGGAAATGCAGACAACTGACGGACAAACGGATGGACTCATGGACCAATCGTTTACGCTGACTTGGTCGGTAACTACCGCTTTCTATGAAGCATTAGTATAGTAAAAAAAAAAAACAGGGGAAAAGAACGCCACCCCCCCCCCCGGCCCCTACCCTTGCGACGGTCCTTGAACAGACATAACGAATTGTTGAACATAAAAATTGATCCAAAACTCCCGCGCGTATCTCGCATAGCATTCACCACCATGCCTCACTTTGGTGCACTTGCGACGTCATCACGAATGAGACCCAATCATGAAGCGTAAGACATTATTTATAAGATCTAATGCACTCGCTACCCGATATACCTATATACTGTAACCAATCGCACTCCAGTTAATATACCTGAGACCGTGTTTATGTTCTTTTAAATAAACATGTTCTTTTCTTGTAAATTACTTTTTACCTATTTTAATTGCAACACAGGTCTATTCATGTTAAACAACCTCCCGCACATCCACGATAAACACGCAGCACTTATAAATCTGACATGTGGTATTAAATGCAAACTAATGTGGGATGGCTATGGGCGTTGGATTGACGATGTGTGGAAGCCATATCTTTCAGGTATGTAAAATGTATTCTTCCCTTAAATTACTCTAATTCCCTAAAAATCTCTCTAATAAGGCCCCTCTCCCCGAGGGGCTTATTTATTTTTTGACCTTCAAGACGGGTGTGGGGAGCATATTAGAGACTACTAGTAACTTTGTGTTCCTCTGGCGTTTTAATCCGTCGTTTTTAAAACTTATAAAGATATAGCCGTTGAGAAATAGTCTTTTCGATACAATATGCCTTGTTTTTTTGGCTTCATCGTTATTAAGCTGGGAGGGG